>WBMZ01005222.1:92287-162207 GCA_013400975.1 Atrichornis clamosus
GCCACTTCTCACTGGCCCAGCCTGGGCCTGCGGCATGTCCATCTTTGCAGCCAGCCAGGCATTGGCCCTGCAGGACGTGATGGTGGGAGCTTCTAACAGCTTCTCACATAAACCACTTATAGCCCACCCCGCCACCAAAACCAGACCTTGCAAACCCAGTACAAATGTGAACCATCCCTCCTCCTGCCATTTATTTTTTTGCCATAGAAAATACTTGAATCTTCTTCTGTTTCAATAAAAAAGAACCTTAGGTACACGGGGAGGAGGGGAAAAAGGGTGTGTTATATCACAATCTGCTTAATTGATAAACTGGGACTGAGGTCTGTGTGGTGCAAAACACTTGCCCTTCAACTTTTGATTATCTATCCTTTGCAAATCACACTCCTAACATTCAACATTGAATCTACTATTAATAAGTATTATTTATTTGTGTAATGCAAATACTTAAAATGTACTTTGGTGTTCTGCACACCATAAACATTTTTTCATCTATTATTCATTAGCAATTCAGATCAATAAAACTTCTTTTAGTTGTTTTTCTACATTTTTCCACATAGATTTATTACTGTTTTGTTGCATAATTTGTTGAACATATATCAACATTTTTTATCTAAACTTGTAAACTAGCTGATGGCTTCCATGAATTAGTGTTACTTCTCTCACATCTACTGAGAGTTTTCCTGCAGTATTAGCTTTCTTTTCTGATGGATTAAGGAGATGTTGTAACTATAAACATTTTTTCCATGTCACAGGAATTTGAACATCCTGATGGTACATATAATAGCATGGAAACTAAAATGACAAAACTGTGAAACGTATATTGCAGTAGAAAATTTAGATATCCTATTTTTGGTATAATCAGTATAGAAAATGCTACAAATTTAGTTACCCTCACTTTAGTGGAGAAAGTAAAAGGTGAAAAGAAAGTGACATTTAAAAGGGAAATTTTCCCAAATGTAATTTTTTTTTTCCTAGGGCACCACCTAACTGCTTCTTAAACACATGATCTACTTCAAAACATTTTGTCACTCAGCAAGTGAGGTGTTGCATTTCAGTGAGTTAAAGAAACAACACCGTATCCCCACATGGGTGTTTAATCAATTTAACCAGTCAGCAATCTTGCTCAGCCAGCAGGTGTTCGGCAAGCAAGGGCACAAAAAAGCCCCATTAATGCAGGACATAGTTTATCTTGTTTGAGTGCAGAGGGTGTTTCATTTACATGTGGAATCCTTTCCAGCTGAACAATCTAATTATTAGTAATAACATATTTATTTTTTATAGGTATAAATATTATCTGTGGTTTTGTTAAAACAATGTACCATATTTGAATCAATTTTAAAATTGTACAGAATCTCAAAGAGTTGTTTCTTGTTGGGCTAAAAATATTTATTCTCAGTGGAATATTTCTGTTGTCACAATATTTACAAATTTTGAACTCAGAACTATTTTTCTAATCAGAACTTAAATATCTAGTATGAAAAGGAACTTCTCACCAACCCCAAGGTTAACTATTTATCAAGAACAATTTTAATAATAATTTATATTAATTTTTTTGGATGATTTTAGGATATAAACTAAATGAAGTGCAATATTTAATTTTTAAAACTGTGAATTAATGAAGATTAAGAAGTAGTGCTTCTCAAAGTTAAGACTCCAGATACATACAGAATTTTCTATACTTTCCTAAGAATAATGCTTCAGCCCTATATCTTTGCATCAGTTAATTATCAACACTTTGTTATAGTTTACTGTCATTTTCAGTTGCTAGTCTACTTTTTGTTTTCATTCATTCATTCTATTCAACGAGTAAGAGAAAATTTTCATTGTTAAAATATATTTAAAGATAACATAGATTTTGTTTTATCTCTACAGGAAAATTTCTTCAATATCACCTAAGATTCGGATACAAATAGATGGACAAATATTGCCACATGAATCTTTACCATGCATGCTGTATCTGAAAGGAGGAGGACTGAGGAGCTGGTTGGTTCAAGATGGTTTTGGAGGCTTTAGGCAATGTTAGGTAACTGTCACTAAATAAACACACCTAGAAAAATGTTTATGGTGTAAAGATTTTTCCTTAAAAAAACCCCTCTGTAATGAACAGATATTGTGAAAGCCTTAGATACTGTAGAAATTGTTTCAGATGTCTTTTATTTCACTAGCTTTTTGTGCCAGTCCTTAGTATACTGGTTCATGTCTACTGCATTCTTTGTGTCTATCCCATATGGGAGGAAGCCATCATTGCTTTATTTTATAAGGTTTTTTCCTCATGATGACCTTGTGTTGTTCAGTGGCAGTGCTTAATTTTACAGAATTTTGCAGCATTGAGGCTAATTTTAAGCTACAAGTACTAACAGATCAAGTAGTGTAACAACTCCTCCATATCCTTTAAAATCCTCAGTTGACTTTTTAGGTTGTCCTTTGCAAACAGCTTAAATTCTCCTTCAGCTTCAGAAAAAAATTTAAACCTTTCCTAAAACTTGGAAAGTTGATTTATTTGAAATTTCTCAGTAGGCTGAGGAAATCCTATTGCTATTTGTACAGCAGATTGTCAGCTTTGTCTTCCTCCCAATATTTTGTCTAGTTTTTCATCATAACCCCGATAAATATCCTGAACCTGAAAATCTTTGTAAAACACTCCTTCCTATTGCCAGTAACATCCAAGTGTTTCTATTCTGGGTACCTTTGTTGTTGTTAGTATATCCAGTCACATCTGCCTCTACGTGTTTTAGTCTTCCTCTCTACCGATAAAATAACTTGTGAAAACACCATTCCTCTTTTTTCTCCAGTGATCTATACCTGTCTGCTTCCCACATTTTCCATTTTTTGGACATACCCAAGCCTCAAAGACAGACAACTGATCTCCTCCTGTGTCAGACATGCTGACAGTGCTGCAGAATAGGCTGTCTTTCATGGCTGTGACAGATAAAACCACGGGATCCAGGTTTTTCACTCCCCGGTTCTTTCAATAAGAAATACAAATAATACAGGGAACTTCAAACAGATTGTCAGATGGATATTTCGGTCCTGTAGGGAGCACATTGTAAGTCAGGGTACATTTGAGGATTATTTTGCAGTCTGTCCCCTCTACTTCATTAAAAAAAAAAGAAAAAGCATCGTCTGAACACACTTTTGCTGCTACCCTGTCCACTCCATTTGCCAGGAGTCCATTTCAGTTTTTAACTAACAAAGTAATATGATGTACCCTGTTTTCTTTGTAGTCAGTCTAAGATGTTTGCAAAGGAACAGGGATTAAACACATAATTTCTTCTTGCTCTTAATCTTAAACCTAATCTCATTGAAAATATCACACTTTTAACATAGAGTAGTCATTCCAAATGATAACTTTTTTCTGGAGCTATCCAATCTCTTTAGTTGTTCGTGACAACCTTAGGTTCTCCCTTCTTTCCCCATGGTTTCTCCTCCCCTTTCTGTCTGTTTAATTGTAAAATTCTAGGTATTTTTTTGATGTTTAGGAGTGTGAATATTTTGAAACCTGAACAGCTGCTAATTTGTCAATCTATCTGGAAGCCAAAATAAATTAATTCTGCACTAAAAATAGCCTGAATGTAAAGTATAATATGGCCAAATTTATGGCAGTTCAAAGATTCTAAGATTTACCATCAGTCTTAGAGGCATGTCAGGTATATGGATCCCATTGGCCACTTTCAATATTATATGAACATATCTGGGACTTTAAGTTTGGTACTTTCCTGCAGGAAAGAAATATATTTTACACAGAATTTCAGAACCACTCAAGAATGGAAGAAATCCATCTTTCTTCATTATTACTAAAGAAGAAATTTCACTCATGAATATTTTTTCTTATTTAATGTTATAATAAATCTGAAATATCTTGACTTAGAACTAATTATTCCCTTTGAGAGCTGTTAGGAGAACATTCTTGATCAGGCATAGTTCTATTGTAAGCTGCTGCAAATTATTTATTATTAATACATAGTTTTCTGTAAATAGATAATGATTCTCAGAGGTTTTTCTCTTAGGTGTCATCTGACTTATATTAAAATAATGTTGTGATCATTCTGTCTGAATGGCAAAGGAATACAAAATTAAATATTAATCTCTATTGGTAAGTATTTCCATATACCTCTTGGTCCTTCTCTCTTTATGGTTTGCAGAAATTTGTTTTGTTTTGTGTTTGGAGAAATATTTAAGGAAAATGAAATCAGTAGTTATAAAATGTATTTGATTTTAATATAAATAAATATAAAGTTTCATTTCTTCTGGATCTTAACTTGCTTTTTGAGTTTATGTTGTGTTTCAGTGTAACTGAATTCTTCTGTTTAAGAAATTCAGTAACAAATGGTTAAACCATGGTAGCACTCTTTCTAAAACAGTTTTATTTTGTAAGTATTAAAAGTTAATTTTTTTCCCTTAGATTCCCTTAAAAAAGGTGGGAATGCCCAGGGGTTTCTTTTTTACTTGTAACTTTTTACTGATTACTAGAACCATTATCAAAGTCCAATAGTGGTGAACTAGAATATCCTAATTAATGGTACTTTATTCAGGTTAGTAGAGGACAGTTGAATATATATTCACTACAAGGTGAAAGAAACCACAGGACACAATTTAAATATTTCAATTTATTTTAGGATAACTGTCTATTCTCTTCTTGTACTGACATGAACAGCAGTAATGGTGAATTTCTCTTTCATTTTGTGACAGAATTCACAGTTTTTAGCATTAATTTGAATGCTAAATTCAGTAGTAAAAAATTACAGTTAAAAGGGACCAAAGTTTTTATGCATTCCAAATGTCATCCCCTTATTTTCCTCTTTTTGCTTCTATCCTAATCAAATTGCTTTTCCTGTTTTTCTTTCTTATTTATTCTGATTATATCTGTTCAAGACAACTGCTTGATAGGTAAATCCAACATTTGGTGGGGATATTAGAATCTAAATGCAGGAATGACCACCACAAGACAATGTACTCTGGCAGGTTTTTAAACATTTATACAGTAATATATGCCTCTTGAAACACTAAGAACTGGTGTGGCATCTTGAAAGCTTGTTATGCTGTGAAATGAATGAAATATCATATACCTCACCAATAAGTCATCTCTCTGGAATTCTGAAATGTCTTTGACATGGTCCCCCACAACATCCTTCTCTTTAAATTGGAGACATATGGATTTGATGGATGGACTGTTTGGTGGAAGGACTTGGGGAGACTTTTGGGTGAAAAGCTGGGTGTGAGCTAGGACTGTGCCCTAACAGACCAGAAAGCCAACAGTGTCTGGACTATGTCAAAAGCAGCGTGGCCAGCAAGGCGAGGGAGGGGATTCTGCCCCTCTGCTCTGCTCTCACGAGATCCCAGCTGGAGTGCTGCATCCAGCTCTGAGGTGCCTGTTAAAAGAAGGACACGGACCTGTTGGAGCCATTCCAGAGGAGGGCCTCGGAGAAGATCAGAAGGCTGGAGCATCTCACCTGTGATGCAAGACTGAGAGTTGGGGTTGTTCAGTTTGGAAAAGTCTCTGGGGAGACCTTACGGCCACCTTCCAGTACTTAAAGGGGTCCTATAAGAAAGATGTGTACAAACATTTTAGCAGGGCCTCTTGTGATTGGACAAGGGATAATGTTTTTAAGCTAAGAGAGGGCAGATTTAGACTAAATATAAGGAAGAAATTTTTGCAATGAAAGGGATGCAACACATGTACAGGTTGCCCAGAGAGGTAATGGATGCCCCATCACTGGAAATATTCAAGGTCAAGTTGGACAAGGCTCTGAGCAACCTGATCTGGTAGAAGATGCCCCTGCACATTGCAGGGAGCATAGACTAGATGACCTTTAAAGGTCCCTTTCAACCAAAATTATTCAATGATTCTATGACTTTCTATTGTAGTCAGCTTCTTACAGATTTGGACCATCTGGGTATGGTCTCACATGGTGGTTGGGGAAGTCAACTTGAGCACTCTTTCACTGATGGATTGATGCTTTATAGGGCAGAAATTATAGACTTGAATAAGTCCTCTCTTGTCACTTCTAAGTTCACTTGTCGCTTCTAAGTTCACAAAGTGAACTGACCTTTTCAGACGGCTTATTTTCCTGAAGCCTTCTAGAAGTTTAAGGATGGATGTTCTCACTCAGGCTATAGGAATTCCCCTTTGTCCGAGCTAAGTCTGTCATTTCTTTTGAAGTGAAAAAGAAGTGATGACACTGGTGATACCGGACAGCCCTCATTGCTTTTGGCTCTCCTATGTTGACAGATGGTGTTGTGAGCAATTACACTTTGCTAAATTCCTAGGGTGTTGATTTCAAGAAAAATGCAGAAATGTGGAAACCTGAGTTTTCTCTAAGCATTATATCACTCTGGAAATTTTCAGTCATAACCTGAGCTATGTTTTGCCATAGTTTCTTCCATAAGGAAGCCCATCAGAAGGAGATATCATGGCCTGTTTTTGTGTTCAAGTAATCTGCTTCATTCTCATGAGATGATTCCTAGAAAACTGTGAATAATTAAAACCTTTACTGTCCAGGTTTTGTCATGGCAATTATGTTATTTTTGTTTCCTAGGACACCATTTTTAATTTTCAACATTTTTTTTCTCAATAAAAAGGGCTTACTTTTTGAATAGTACATAAAAGGAAGTTCCATGTAAGAACAAACAGTTTCAGTCTAATTAACAACAAATCTATTTATCAAAACAAATCTGTGTTTTGAACTTTCTTGGAGAACCTTATATTTCACTTACATTTTTGGCTTTATGTTTTACATAACAAAATTTGTAAAAATTTGTTTATGAAAGGGTATTTATAGTCTGCTAAGCTGAAAATGATACATTGAAAATAAAGCTTATATCATGGACACACAAATATTTTTGTATTGGCAAACTGATTTTTGAATATCATTTGTCATAAACTTCAGGTCCTATTTGCCTAGGAATTGTTTTCAAACAAGATGGTTTTGTTCATATATTTGAAGTAAAAACATAATACACCAGAACAAATAGTAAGCACAAACTCTTAAAATAAAGTTGACATACCAAGCACAGATCAGTGGGAATAATCTTCTGTTTTATGAAAGCCCACTTTCCAAAAAGACAAGTAGTTTGAAATCATCAATAGTGTCCCACCTGTGCTTCATTATGATGGTTATTTTTCTTACTGTCCAAAATGAACACCTGGTTTCTGGCTAAATTTTATCAAGTTCCTTGATCATGCTGCTCTGTTAGATCTGCTGTTAGGACCCATAGGTTTATCCTTCTGGTTGTGTATGTCAACACTCCAGTGAAGTCATGTTTTTGTTCTTATTTTTGATCCATTGAAAAGAATCAAAAGTCCTCCAGCAACTCACACTGATATATTTTCTTCTCTAAAAAAATGTGATTGCTAAAGGACTAGACTTTAAAATGGTTCTAGAAGTAGATTCTTATATTGTAGAAAAAGTTCTCTGGGCAAATTGAATGCTACATTTTCTGTTGCCACTAGATCTGACAGAATAATTTCACTAATTTATGTTATCACCTCTTGTGATATCAATGTTGCTGAATGTGGTGTTGGTTACAAATCAATATCAATTAACCTGAGTATAGATTTCTGTCCTTGAATTCAGTAAATCATTCATTATATCTGCTTTAATATTAGACCTAAACAAATGCACCTTATACGTACAAAACACAAGTGTAGGGCTCTAAGAGTAATACAGACTGATAAAGTTAGCTGAGTGAGATATTCCCTGCATTATTCAATTTTGGAGTACTTTAGAATCACATGTATGCTACTATTTCTTAGATAAGGTAATTGGCTACCAAGATTCTGTGAGATATATAGAAATATTATTATGGTTGCAGAAGTAAACTTGCCCAGGAGCTCTTCTGCATCATATGCAATCAATATTTTAGAGTTAAGATACTTAATTCAGTAAACTTGTAGATAAGACAGAAACCCACATGTTCAAAAGTATATTTCCCATTAAGAAATATGAAAAAAACAGGCTTTTCCTTTCCACTTACTCTGATTTTTTATTTCCTAAATGGAAAGTTATATTTAAAAAATTTACACCCTTAGGCAATTTTCTTGGCTAATGTGCTTAGGACTTTTCAATACAGTAGTTCTGAAATGCTGTTGCACGCACAGTTGTGAGCACTGCTAATGGGGCTGGGGAAGCTTTGCCTGAGCCAACTTCAGGAGCTGTTAAATATTGCATCATTTATTTTTGTTCTCATTTGTAACAGATATTTACCTGCGTCATAACTTCAAGAAAAACAAATTAATTTGTAGGTAATGGAGAATATAAAAGTTCAACGTCTCCTGTTGAGTGGTGAGGTTCAATACTCCTGCTGATTATACATCTGTGTGAACACCTTATTGTACTGTCCTCTTGTAAGAATGAGAATATATTTAAGGGTTAGAAATAGGACTATCTTTTATTTGAGTGGTAGATTAGTCAACAGTAATGGTTAGTTGAGTTTATTTTCCTCTCCTATTTTCATGTTTTTGCCTTTCAGAAACTTGGAAATATGATGGCTAGGCCCATTTGTGTTTTGTGGGCTTCCCCCACCCTCAATGGATCAAGACTTTGACAAGACTGCAACTTTATCACTTTGACCAAGGGACATGGAAATTGCAACAACCGATTCTTATCGCTGGATCCATGGATGATGAGTATGTCTCTTTCAGCTCTTATAATTTCTTTCTTTTTCCTTGTACAATTTCATAAGTGATATTTTATGCTTTTGCATTGCTGTATTACAATAGATAATAACCAAAACATCTACATAGCTGCTTTCCGTTGCAAGCAAATTGTTCTAAAATAAACCCCCCACAAATATATTTATAAACACCAGTCATTCAGTGCTGTTTCACTCTAAACCACCCCAAGGGATCTATTAACAAGGACCTGGGTAACCCTTGCCTTCTGGGGCAAGTTATAACAGATACAGATGGAAGAGTAAAAGTTTCCTATCTGATGGTGAAGAAACAGGTGGAAGAATAAACTAAATTAGGAGAGCTGCTTTATACTGAAACCAGATATTTTAATTTCATCCAGTCAAGGCCTATCTTGACTATGTTTTAACCATTTTAGTTTTCCTTTTGGAGAGGAAGAACAAACGTTTTGAAAAAATCTGTTTAAGTTTTCTGCTAGTAGTAGTGTCTGTTCCTGTAGCCTTGAGTAGTAGTAGTGTGTCTGTTCCTGTAGCCTTGAGTCTCTCCCAGCTGCAGTTGTAATTAATTTTACATCTCCCCTTTCCTTGTTAAGCTTTAGAACAATGATCTGCTGCTGCATTTAAGAGGAATTCCAGCTTAGATTGTGACCTGCCTCTAGTCTGCATGGAAGAGCATAGCCTGAAGAATCAGGGTGGGAGGGAGTTAAGATACAATCACACTTAACATTAATTCCTCCTGACTTGGGGTATTGCAGCAGTCATGAACCTTATTTTCAGACTTAGCTCTCTCTGAGTAATGTATGGGGAAGAACCTGACTCAGCTGCTAGTGGAACAGGGTATTTAAAAACTGCTTTCAGTGATGATGAGCCTTCACTGAAGTGGTCTTAACTTGTTAATTCACTGCCTGCCTTTTTTTCACCAAGATTTCATTTCATATTGACTTACACGAGGTACAATCCTTTCTTTCAAATGGGCATAGAGCCCTTTGGAACACTAGAAAATTGACCTATGCAATCAAAGCTTTTTTGAATATCAGATAATGTGCTGTCTAGGACTTGCCATTTTTTTAAAGCAGAAATAAAATAGAAAAGAGAACTGGAAAGAACAGACTTATTGAGTGTCAATTAGGTTTAAGGTTCAATGACAGGATGTAATATAAATCACTTTGTGTACAAATGTTGCCATTGATTTTCTGTTTAACAGTATTGTCTTCATCCTTCAGCAATTACTGTCTGCTGCTAATTTTTTTCCCTTTAACGCCATCTATATAATCAGCTTTTGTTTGGTAATGATTCTGCCTTTCTGTGCTTATAAGCATGAGTTTCATACAGAAGTATTGTAATCTGTAATATCACCTTTTCTAAATTCCTTGTATTTCAATATAATAAAGTCTTAAAGTCATAAATCAAGAATGTCACTAGTCCACATCCTTGTATTTCAGAAAAGCAGTTCGCTCACAGCACGCTGAAAGAGAATCTTCAGTCTCTCAAAGAAAACATTACATTTTATTCCAGTGTTTACCTAGGTAGTTATTAAAAAAATCTACAAAATATTATTTTTATTTCTGACTTCTTGATGAACTCTGCCAGGAAATATCTCTTTTCTTTTCCCACACAAATGAATATAAATTGGGTTCGCATGGCTAGGTTTTGGTAGGAGGGGGTTTACAGGGGTAACTTCTGGGAGAAGCTTCCCAAAGCTTCCTCCATATCCAGCATACCAATGCCAGCCAGCTCCAAGACAGATGTGCCACTGGCCAAGGCTGGGCCAACCAGGAATGGTGGTAACTCCTCTGGGATAACAGATTTAAGAAGGAAAAAAGTTGTTGCGCAGATTTAATTGTGGCCAGAGAAGAGCAAGATGAGAACATGGGAGAGGAACAGCCCTGAAGACACCAAAGTCACTGGAGAAGAGGGGCAGGAGGTGCTTCAGGCACTGGAGCAGAGATTCCCCTGCAGTCCATGGCACAGACCATGGTGAGGCAGCTGTGCCCCTGCAGCCCATGGAGGACCACAGGGATGCAGAGACACACCTGCAGGCCCTGGAGCAGACCCACACCAGAGCAGGTAGATGCCTGAGAGGAGGCTGTGGTCTCTAGGGAGACCGGTGCTGGATCAGGCTCCTGGAAGTTTTCCTGTGCACCTGTGGAGAGACGAGCTCACACTGTACCAGATTTCCTGTAGGGCATGTGACCCTGTGGGGAAGGTCACACTGGAGCAAGCTGTGCCTTAAGGACTGCAGCCCATGGAAGAGTGACCCACCTTGCAGCAGTTTGTGGAGAACTGTCTCCCATGGGATGGACTCATGTTGGAGAAGTTCAAGGAAAGCTATCTCCCATGGGAAGGACCCCATGTAGGAGCAGAGGAAGGACTCCTCTTCCTGAGCAGTGACAGGAACATTGTGTGATGAACTGACCATAACCTCCATTCCCATCTCCCTGCTGTGCTGAGGGAGGAGGTAGAGCTGGGGAGGATGGAGGGGTGGGGAAAAGGTGTCTTTGAGGTCTTGTTTTACTTCTTATTATTCTGTTCTAATTTTGTTAGTAATAAAGTCAATTAATATCTTTAACTTGAGTCTGGTTTTCCTGTGATGGTATTTGATGAGCGATCCCTCCTGGTCCTTATCTCAACTGATGAACCCTTCATAATATTTTCTCTCCCCTCTCCAGTTGCAGAGGGGAGTGATAGAAAGTCTTTGGTTGGTTCCTAGCAACCAGCTAGGGTCAACCCACTACAGTATATAGAAAGTTTAACACACCTAAAAAGTAGATGTGGAAAATAAAATGGGTTTGCTGTGTTTAATCAGTACCTGATTTTTAAAAGGTTTTTTTACATACACCTGTACAAATGTCACCTTGCAATAAAGAAATAAGCATGCATCAGAAATTGTGTACTGAAGAATTTTAATTTCTAAAACAGAGAAGTACAAACAGTTATAGGATTGATGGAGGTACATTTAAGATGGAAATAACTATTCTTGTAAACATTATAAGTTCAAGAAGCCTTACTATGAAAAATTATTAAGACTTTGAAATTTGTAGAGTGCAAGGAGTGCAGTCTTAAAGTGGTAACTTCATCAAATATATCTGCCTGCTCTAAGATAGAATTTAAAGACATAACTATAAGAGTGACTTCTCTTTTCTTCTCTTTTCCTTTTTTATATGTGCCATTATTAAGCACCAAATTCGTTTCTGCAAGTTTTGTGTTTTGAAGCTCTATGAGGTTCAAGAGATCCATAGTGTGCTCAGTGGTCTCCCAATGGTTCCTGGAAATATTTTAATTTTGTACAGTTGACTTCATGCCAGGTAGACAGGACAGTAACCAATAACACCCTGTGTCCCTGTTGAGCTTTAAAATTGAAGTCACGCTTTCAGAACATTGCCCTAAATTTGGTTTCACACTAGTCAAATTGCACCACACAGGTGGCCTCAGGACTACTGCCTGAGCTACATCTAATAATGCACAAATCATAAAATGCCTAGAAATGTCCACAATCTTCCTTTTGTCTCTTTCATATCTGAAAAATCATCAACCTTCTATTATTTTCTTTTCTGTGTAGGTTTATATTGGGTCATGTTAGCACAAACCACTATAACCCTTTCCCCTCTCCCTTTCCCTCTCTGTCTATCCCTCACCTCACCCCACCTCTCTCTCTCTCTGCCCTCTAGGTGGGGTTTCTTTCAGCCACTTGTCTTCAGAGACATTTGAAGCAATGGTTATGAATGACAGTGGAATGAATTAGTCAGACACTACAGGCTGCTGTGTCCCATGGAGAAGGAGCCATCAGAATATTTCCAAGTTTTGTGACCCTTTTCCTAGTGCCATGTACTTACTGTCTCACCACACTTTCTTCACCAATCCATCAGAAAACTGATATTCCCTGGAATTTCTGATGTGATTCGTCTTTTGCTTCTTTGTGACTTTCCTGTTAGCTGTTTTCCCCTCTGCCTGCAATGTAGGTATCCAAGAAATTGTCTAAGGAGTGTCTTGCTTTCTCATGTCCTCCTTTCAAGAGAAGCCAGAACAACTCTTCTTGAGCCCAGTAATATCCAGCCTGTGTCTATTCCTGACTTCTTGAGTCTTTCTCAGGCTTTTGAAGGGAAGAAAAAAATAATTTGATTGCAAGAAAAAGAAATACCCTCCTTAAGAAGGCATTTAAAACAAAAATTGAAAAATACTCAAATTTTTACTTTTTTATCATATTTCTCCCTTAGTAATGACGGATATATTTATAAACTTCTGAGCCAAGTGAATGCTTTTGAAAATGAAACAGTAACATGTTCTTGATATTTACTACCCTTGAGGATTTCATTTGTTGGGAGGATCTATGCCCAATGTCATTAATAAAAGCTTATATTAGAGTATTTAGCTACAGTGGAATAAAAGCATTGTTTTTTCACAAATATGAAGTATTTATTAGTTTTTAATGTCAGCCTGAAAACAAAGTGGAAACAAGGATCATGCCATGATCTTGTTTGGAAAATCTGCTCGAAGTTAATGGATACTTGTTTAATGTATTCTTGGAATTATTTGTGGAAACACATTTCCCTTTCATAAGCCTTGAGTGATGTTTCTGTGGATGGTCTTGTATTTTCTTTGTTCATTTGATTCTATATTACACACTCCCCAATCCACGAAGTCATAATGTGGACACAATTGATGAACTTGCATTCCCTACATGTTGCATTTGTTATGTAACACACAAGTAACACTCTCAGCAGGTAGTAAAAGTCTTTCTGTCTGCAGATTCCACAGCAGTGCTTTAGTCATCTTGTGTGTTTTGTACCCTAGCAATACTTTACATGAGACAACTTTCCTTTCACACTTCCCTTCTCTCCTTGCTACCTAAATGGCTTTTGAAATCTTAAAATAAATAGAAAAAGAGAGGTACAACTCATCCAGTCAGAAGCCCACTAATGGCTGTAAATTACAAAGATTTCCTTGATGATTTATTTAAAATGTAGTATTGCTGCCATGCAACTATTCTTTTGAGAGATGACAACTTATGATATTTTGTGGTAATAAGGGTAAAGAGAAGGGATTCTTTAAATATATTGTCTGATGAGAAAGCCTTTGTCTGTGTTTTTTTAAATGCTGAAAAAAAAGATCACCAGCATGACTTAAAATTATTAGCTCTGCTACGGCTAATTATAGCTATTAGGAAAGAAAGAGGTAATTATTGCTTTGTCTATTTGTCAGAAAGCTTTCACTTTGTGTTTGTTAGCCTTTTTCCAGACTTTGTCTGAACCAGTGTTTTACCATAGTTCGGTTGTATTGATCCACTGTCATTTCACTCAGATTACAATCATGCAAATAATCTGTTTTACACGATTCCTGCAAGTAGAATCTTGATCAAGAGTAGTAGATGGACTGAGGCAAAGCAGAAATTGCCTCCCTAGGATTAGTGTATGAAATGAGCAATTACAGAAGGAACACATTTTATCTGATGGATGGTATATTAATAATTAACGGGCAAACTTAGTTTGTCATTGAAGTTGAACTTTCGTTTCATGAGAAAAGCTTCCATTGAATGTGCAGCTGACAGTGAGTGTGGTCTGAACAAAAGCATCACCAAGAGAGGCTTCTATCCACAGAGTTCATCAAGCCAGGCTGAATTCCTCAGGAGATTGGAGTAAATCTAGATAAAGAGCAGAAGGCTGGTTTCTGATAAGAACAGGAACCATGGAGTTGCAAAACCTGGGCTGTCCTCCAGGAAGGTTTTTTATTGTCTTTGGCAGACCATTTAATCTTTGTTAAATCACATAAGTCAATGAGGTGGAGACATATCCTTTAGTAGAGAAATGGAAAAACTGCTATCTACCTGAAGGTAAATGAATCATTCTCTTCAGTATTTGTGTTGGATAATTGTGAATCAGATATTGAAGTGTTTTTGCTGTCTAATAATTCTGTTCAACCTGCACATTAATAAATTAAATTACTTGGTAATTTAGATTATTGCATTTATCAGTACATTAGATTAAGACAAAAATGTTCTGGGTCCATATCTTCTAATTCATCTTACAGTAAGAAAATAATTTAGTTCTGAGTCCACTCATATGAAGTTTCAGGAAATAATTATGACATAGCTTCTGATACTGTGGTTGTTGCTAAACAAACTGGCAATATATTCAGCTTCTGATTCTCTGCACAGGACCAGGTCCTATTTTCTTTCTGGTTCTGCTTGTGAAGGAATTGGAGGTTTCTCTGCCAAGAAATGTTCTGACTGAGATTTTGTGTGAATGTATAAGTTGATTTCATAGTTTTGTGTTTCAGGTTGCTTTCACACACTGTCATATGCTAGTTTTCTTTTCAGTGAGAAGTATCTTTTAATTTTTCAATTACATTTTATAAAGAAAAAACAGAGAATAGCAAATGGTTTAAAAAACGTTAAATCAGTATTGCTAAATTACCAAAAATCTCTAGTAGAGTTCCACTCTGATTCTGATTATTGGATTTCACATATATGTGCCATTTGAGGTAGCTAGAGAATTCATTATTGCCCAGACATATTTATTTTCTTCAGGAATGACAATTTATTTTGAAAGATTTATATAAAATATGAACATTTTCACACGTGTTTCCTTTTGTGGTGTATCTGTGATGTCCACAAGTCCTTTGGAGAAAGCAGAATTAAGCTTTCTGAATTCTCCAGATCCCAGGGAATACGAAGAATGGGATTATTAAGTACTCTGCTAACCTATGCAAGAAACAAAAAGTGTTCCTCTATGTTTCCCTAGACTTGAGAATTCACAGACAAACTCTCAGAAAGGTGGAATGAGTTGAAGAAACAAGAATTAAGAATAAAATCCTGGATAGCAAAGAGAGAGATTTCCCAAGAATCCTGGAACAATACTCAGGAAGAGAGTACCTGCTGACTGCACTGGCAGGTTTGGATATGACAGATATATAAAACATAGCTATTCTGAGCATGACTTTTTATTAATTGCAGTAACATCAGAATTTTATTTATTTGTAACTGGCATCATTAAATGCATTTGAATTTTACAGAATAATTATTATTAAAAGTGATTCTTTAGCCATTTCTCAAGGCTGCATTAACCTTCACATTCTTCTGAATACATATATTTCGGTTGAAAAGTTGCTTATTTTTCCAACTCAATAATGATAGAAAATGAGTATAGTGAAGTTTTTCAGTTAACTTGCTAGAAATTCCAGTGTCTCACCAATGGTGGGAAGCTTGACAGATATGCAGTGATTGTACTCTGGAGTGCATGGAGAAAGCAACTAGATATTAACTAAAAAAATTAATATATCAACAAGTTATTAACAATTGCATTTAAAAATCTGTAATTCACTGGTACAACTGAATCATGTGAGCTGCCCAGAGCTCATAGGTTTGGAAATTATGATTAGAGACACTATACCTGACTGCTCAGTTGAAAAATTGGTTTATCTTAGAAAATAAATACTTTTTCTAAACATAAAGCTCAGAACAAAAAAGGAACAATTCCCTTAGTCTTCATATAATTGTTTATTTTCAGAGGACTCCCCTACTAATGAAGTGCCTTATCTGTCTCTTTTTATTACGGAAGTCTTAAGAACTGATTGAGGTCCATTGCAGATTTGTTTTAATTTATAGATTGATAGCATATAGTGTGATATACCAATTTTAGCAGTGTGTAATCTAAGAATATTTCTGTTCTAAACCTAAATTTCTTCACAAATTGATTTAATTGACCTTGACTCTGACAGTTTTACCTTATTTTTAGACCCCTAAAAATGGCTACAAAGTAGTTTTCAGTTTGCTGTGTCCAGCCATGAATCAGCTCCAAATTAGAAGCAATCTTTGCCTTTGTTACCCGGAACCCAGACTAACACACTCAGGAAAGTGTATTAGGTAAGGGTCAAGGTTGCATTAGCAGCACCTGTGTGATTTCTTATCTCATGTGACCAGCTCAGAACTTCATCACCACCCATTGCCCTGACTTTTTCTTTCATGTTGTCATATTTTTACTTACAGGACCACTGACAAGCATTGAGCAGTTGTTGAGCATTAAGGAGTTAAAGCAAATTGACGAAAGGAAAATTGCCACATCTCCAGGTGTTGGTTATCTGGATGACAAACAGGGCAAGTGATGCAGGAGCACAGCAACTGCCTGGTGCTCCCTCTGTTACACTCTGTAGTGGAACTGCGAGTAGTGGTGCAGAAATTGTGTTGCACAGTAATGGGCTGAAAAATCTGCTCTGATGTGAAGAAGGTAGCCTGTGTCAGATTCATTGGCTATGAATAATATAAAGGTACATCCACTGTGAACTGTATAAATCTGTATACTATTAATAACATGTATACTATTATGTGTTTAATATATTACATGTCATATCTATACTAATCCATTGCACATTCTACAGGCTCCAGGCAAGAAAAGCAAGGGGTTAGCACTGCAAAACCACCTAGTGCAGTGTGTTTTCTCAGAACATTTTCACCAGAAAATACATAGAGACAGTATTTATGTGTATGTGTACTATACAAACACACATTTGTATGCATATATGTGATAGATAAGAGCTGTATGCATACATATGAATATACACACACAAAAAAAGGGAAAGCAGGAGTACAGTCTGGTGCAAGCAGAGATGTTTTGTTTTGGCCCCTTACCAGTTGTGTTACCAACTTAACAGGAAGAAAGACAGTGCTATCACTATCTGGCAATCCCTGGAAGGGCTGCAAGACTTATTGGAACTCTCTCAGGCAGTTTCTTCAACATTATTGAAGCTGATATAGAAACACATAGGGAGCCAATAAGCACTTACAATCCTTACGCAATGGGAAAAGAGAACAGTTCTTTTCCTCTGCTATATTTAGTTGGCATAAAATGAAACTGAATCAATCAGTGAAGAAATGAAATATTTAACACTCTGAAATATCACAGGTTTAGGGGTTTTATTGGATTAGACTAATAGGATATGTTATTATTCTCTGGAAGCAGGATGCTGTTAATTTAGTAACACTGTCTTCAAATGGAGAGAGGGAGTGAAAGAGTTTCTAGTGAAAATATAGATGTCTCAATTCCTATAGCCAGAAAGACGGCAAAGTTAATTACAGACAAAATGTTCTGCCTGATAAACAATAAAGTGGGTATTTGATATCCAGTTAATATTATATGAGAAATCACCACTGAAGTCTCTATGAGAGCTTATGTCTTTTTTCGGCATTTTGTTTTCATAAATATTTTAGCAAGCAATTTTTTCACCCAGTAGAATGTATATAAAGATAACTGAGTGAGTAGTTATAATCTCAAAATGTTAAACTAAACTAAATTTGTACTCTTAGGGTTTCAGTAGACAAGATCTATGTTTTCTAACCAATATTAGTTTCAAACTGTACGTTCAGATTTATATCAGTGCATCAGCTAAGTACTGCACACCACTTGACATACAATGTTGTTCAATAAGAGAGATTGCTGCTCCACTTTCTTTGTGTTTTGAAATAATGCCTTTTTTCAGATAATTGTAGAATGACAACAGAAGGAGAAGCTCTCAGCCAGAGACCAGTGCTAATGCTGCAAAAATTTTATGAGATTGATTTGGAAAATTGATTTATTTTCATTCTCTTTACACTAATTTTTTGTTTGTTTTCTGATGTGAGTAAACACTCTATAAAAGACTTTATATAAATCAGTGATGCAGACTAATGTGGAATCCTGTTTGCAATATGGGTTGCCTTGCTTTGAAAAGGAAATTGAAAAATTAAACAAGTTTAGGGATAGGCAATAAGTACGTCGATGAGCATTAAAAACATGCAGCTTTTTATAAGAAGAGAGTTTTAAAAATTATTTGGATTATTGAATTTTAAAAAGTCAAAGGCATAAAGATGGCAAGGATATCTTTTATATAGAGATAAGAACAGAGTAATATAACTGTAAAAAATAACAAATTATTTATCAAGGATTTATCATCCAAGTTCAACATAAGAAGTTATTTTATGAATGAAGATATTTATGATTTCTATTTAATGACAGGATTTTAAAATTAGTATTGAAATATATTCACAAATGTGCTAGTTTTATTTTGGAACAAACCTATTGTAAAGAATATGCAGATTTTACTTTTATTTAATGTTTTGGCACATGTCCATTTTTTCCTGCATTGCATGGCTATCAAAATTTTAATAGGTTCTTCCAGATCTCAATCACCTTTAACCTTCAACAAGAGATCTGCCATCCACATCCTAAAAAGCCAACTTTGCTGATGCTTTTGAGGCAGAGATTGCAGTGTAGGACTGCTAGCTGCAAGGCGAGGAAGGGACCCTGTAAGGGCATCAACACAAGCAAAAAGCCAGATAGTGTTGGTTTCTCTCTCTGGCATCTCTTTTTTCACACATGCTCCTAGTTCATCTCCTGTAGCAGAAACAACTCAATCCCACTCTCCCTTTGCCAGCAACATTTCTTTTTGATTACATTAACAGGAATGTCAGAGATGAAAGAGTAATATTGAGTAAGTTAGAGACATTTTTAGTTTGGTGTAAACGGCAATCAGTGCCTTTTCTGTACATTAAAGTGTCTACTAAGGTGAAATAACTTGTAAAAGAGATCTTGGGTTTCGTTGATGGGCACAATATTTATGTGAAAACTTAAGACACAGGAGAGTTTCAAGTTTGGCACTATTTTACAATTTCAACATCCACTGAGACTGAACAAAGGTTGATCTGATTCTTTGAATAGGCTGAAGAAAATTATATGGTTTTACATTTTTTTACTCCATATTATTCCTAAATTTAAAATTGAGTTTCTAGATTAAGCAATATATTGAAATATCCCACTAGAAATTACTTTTTTTTTTTGTCACAATGACAGAACTGTTTATTCATGGGAATAAAAACTCCCATGGAAACTTCTTAATCATATAAAGATGTGATTTTCAGCACTGAAATGCTCTGCTTGAAAAGAACGTTGACTTGTTTTAATATTACAAAGTGTTGTGAAGGGAAAAAAAAGAGATGAGTTTTCTCTCACATTAAGTTTTTTTCTTTTTTTTTTTTTTTTTTTGTCCTGTATGATTTAAGCAGTTTCCAACACTAAGGAAAACTTTTAATTGATATTTGGGGATTCTTTTTTTTTCAAATAAGATATTAATACTTGTCATATAATTAATTTACTCATTTTGCTTTGTGTGCAGTCCTCACAGTTTGCTCTCTGTAATGAGCTGAAGGTACACCCATGAGAAAACTATACCCTGTTTTCTGAAGTGTTTGTGAAACGTGAGCTGTTCCACACTGAGGACAATTTCTCGTTTCTCTTGCAGCATTCTGGCAGAATTCTACAAGGAATTTCAGTGGTCATGTCTTCATGCTGCTGCACGTGAAAGGAACAATATTTTTTTTTTATTTCCTTCCCAGGTGAAATGAATTAATATATTTGGAGCTTCTGTTAGAAGAAAAGCATTTGGGAAAGAGTCCTGCTGACATGAGAATTAATTATTTTCATTTGAGAAGGTACTAGGAACTCAGCAAACTAACATTCTACAGATTTAGTAAGGTCAAAAGCATAGACCCTGTTTGTACTTTGAACCTTTTTATTTTTATATTTTTTAAACTGTACTAAGTCTTCATTATTTAGAAATTATATAGCAAAAGCAACTCTTGTGTTTTATAGATGGATCCTTAGCAGTAGCAGAGAAAATTCTGATACCAATTTGTTCCTTATCAGTGAATAAACATTTAGGGGAGTCAGAATCACCTGTGAAAAGAATCATATTCCTTTTCAAATTTCAAAAATTCCAATTACAGTGAAGAAGATCATTGTAATTTTATCCCAAACAACAGGCTTACTCGGATTTAACCATGGTAATGGAGATCACAGAGTAGTACCATGATTTCACACCATATGCTACAGGCCATTTTCCCAACTAATAAGCATTTATTGTGTATACGTGTCCGTAATAAACACCCCATCTTGGTGTGCTAATTTTCTGGCAGTTTTATGCTAGCATCTCACTTTTTAAATTCTACATTTTAGAAGACTATAAGCCAGATTGTTTCCTGGATGGAATATTGTGCTGGCTTTGGCCACAGTGGAGTTGATATTCATCACAGTAGCTGGTATGGGGCTGTGTTTTGGATTTGTGAGGGAAACAGTGTTAATAACCCAGAGATGTTTTAGTTATTGTTGAGCAGAGCTTACACAGAGCCAAGGCCTTTTCTGCTTCTCACATTCCCCTGCCAGCAAGGAGGTTGGGGGTGCACCAGGAGTTGGGAATGGACAAAGCCAGGAGAGCTGACTCCAACTGACCAAAGAGATATTCCACATCACATGTGATTATGCTTAGTATATGAAGATGGGTAAAGAAGGAAGGGGAGGACATTTAGAGGGACAGTATTTGTCTTTCCAAGTCACTGTTATGCAGGATGGAACCCTGTTTTCCTGGGAAAGACTGAACACACCTGCCTGCCCATGGGAAGTAATGAATTAATTCCTTCCTTAAATTTGCTTGTGCATGCAGCTTTTTCTCTTCCTGTTAAACTGTGTTTATCTTAACCCCTGAGTTTTCTTGCTTTTGCACTCCTGATTCTCTGCCCCATCACATTGGGGAGTTCTGGTGGGGGAATGGACAAGCGTCTGTGTGGGGCTTGGTTATTGGCTGAGGTTGAACAGTGAAAAATTTGAAGCAAATGTTGATGACTTAATGATCTAACCCAGTTGCCTTAATCGTGCTTTTTTCTGTCTTCATAAAATGTATAACTAGGTACTCTAAACCCACTGGAATTAGGACAGAAGTCTACAGTACTAGCATAAGGAAACTGTTTCAAATTGTCCTTGTTTGATACACTGTAACATGTTGATCAAATTATAATTCTTTTATGTATTTCTTTATGTAAGACAAAATGAAAATTTTTAGCTAAAAACTTGCTACACATATGCACACACCCACATGCATCGGTGTGATAAGTGTTGCAAAAGTATTTATCCAAACCTCTGTCAAGAACTTGCAAAACACTCATTGGCTTTTTTTGTGGTACAAGAGCACATGCTGCTATAACCACCTCCAGTATTTTCTATCTGGTGAAAAACCTCTAGAAACTAACAGGAGCATCTGGATATTTAGAGGAAGACCATCTATAACATGGCGGAAGTCCAATCCTATTTTACAATGAAAGGTCAAGTTGAGTCATTATGAATCTGTTATTCAACAGCTCTCACCTTGTTCAGGAAATCACTTATAATATTTCCATGAGCTGTAATTTTATGAAATATTTGTTGAATCCATTTGTTCAGAAAACAAGAATAAACTAACTGTGCCAAAGAAACTCTACTGCTGTTAAAATTTTTATATTTCAAGGCTTTTATTCTGACTAGGAAAAAAACCCCCACACTTTCAAAATTATGCCAGTATGAACACGAAATATTATCATTAGATGACTGAAAAATTATTGTTTGGTTGTTTTTTTATTCCAAGTCTGTGTTTTGTTTGCAAGGATCAAAGAGATTATGCAGGAGGGATTTTTTCTTTCTCAGCTAATTCAGATGGCAAATGATATAAAACTTAAGAGCCTTATTTGATTCTTAGTTTCTAATGCAACCTCCACTCATGTATGAAACAGCTACTGAAGAAATTTAAAATGAGCTTTAATATGATGCCTGAAGTACCTGAAAGAACAACTTACAGTTGTTTGCCTAGGTTTTGTCTAATGTTCATGGTCAGCACCATAAATATTGAAACTACTTCCCATAAATACAGAATGGCAAGTTACCTTACAGCCTATATCTATCCCTCTTTGCAACTTTCTCCCCAACATCCTCACTCAGAGTTTGCAACATCATGTACAAAGAATATTGACTATGGACTTTTATAGTCCTGAGCAACCATGCTAAGTAACTATACAATGTGCAGAGTGAGAAGAAATTCACTCTGCACACGTAAGCCCAGACAGAGACAGCCTGAAAGGTAAATAGGCTTTCTGAGGAAATTATGTTTAAAGTTTCAGCCGTTCTAATTCTGTTCACCCCACACAAATATGACTAATGCAAGTGCTTATGCAGCCAAGAGGTAAACACTATCAGGGAATTTATCCAGCTAAAAGTACTTTCCTGGGTAACTTTTTGACTGGACTGATTTATCTTATCTGATAATCTGTTTGCACTGCCACATGATGCTTGGGCCAATTGGCAATGTGAGGGCAGAAGCAAGTGGCCAGGGTATTTTGGGAGCAGGTGGCAATTAAAGGAACTAGATTACAACTTGCAAATACTGACTGATTCACTATGGTCTTGGCTGTCAATGAAGTTTTAACATTCATTACCTTTTATTTATGCAGGGTAGTTACCCCACTGCTTATTTCCAAATATCTGCTAAACTGTAATCTGACAACAAAGACTTGAGTTTGTTGGGTTTTTTTTTTACTTGTTTAGCTTGCCATTTGATTTTCTCTGAAGCAGCAGGGAGTTGAGACATGGGTGTTGGACAAAGGTAAGTTTTATTAGGGTGAGATGCAGGGAGAGTCTGCATCAGAAAACACCTTGAATAACCAAAGGTTGCTTCTACATGGCACAAATTAATCTTACAAATGTCTGTTCAATGCACAGTCAATGAGATTTACCAGTTGCCTGCCTCCGCCCCTAAGGTTTTTCATGCCTCTTTTTCATCACTTTTCTCCATGTTCTTTCCTACTCCTGCGTTGGTGGTTTAGTAACCTTTCTTGTGGTACTTGTTATGCCCTTAAAGTCATGAGGCAAGAAGTCCATTATTGACTTTTTGTCCTCCAGCTTGTTTCTGTAAAATTCATGTTTGTTTTCATTGGTGGCCAGATGTACTACATATAAGTTAGTGAGATAAGAGAATATTTATCTAGGACAAAAGAGAAATGGGAAAGGATTCCCTCTTTCTGGGACCAGTAAACTGTTAGAGTGGTCTTATTATCTGGGAAGATATTAATTTTGGTGGAATTTTCTATTGGATGAATGAGACTAAAACACTTCATTTTTTGTTGTTGTTAATATTATCATCTGACTGACCTACAAATCTGAGAATGTTTGCTCCACCTCCTATATCATCACTAAAAGTGTATTTTCTGAATGCATTGTTGTGTTTGAAGCAGATACATGATTCTGTTGACATTAACAGATTGGGCAAATGTTGAAAGTGTGGTTTGTTGAAGAAAATCAACCCTCCTTCTCACCATAAGCTCCTGCTACACTATTTTTTCTTTGAAATGTTTCTGTGTTTGCCTTTTTCTAACTGTGAAAAATTCCTGACAGAGATTTTTCTACATGTCAAGTATTTTCTTAGTCCTATTAGTTATCAACAGTTTATGGTAAATATTCTTTTTATTCTCTCTCTCCCATGTGGAGCAGAAAGTGAAGGGACTTAGAAGGATGCCTTTGGATGTCTAGATTCTCTCAATACTACCAAAGGCCATTTATCAGAGATGAAAATGAATTATAATTTCTGGCTGATTCATATGAATCATTTAAATATGCAGCTCCAGATGGGGTGACGTGGTTCACAGTGTCCCTGAAGTGCAGTGTTTCTGAGAGCTTGTTTTGGTTCAACTCCAGCTAGCAGCTCAGCCCCACAAAGCCAGTCACTCACTCGTCTCTGTGGGGTGGGGGACTGAACTGGAAGGGTAAAAGAGTGAAGACTTCTGGGTTGAAATGAAGACAGCTCAACAGGGAAAGCAAAAGCCATGTGTGCAAGCAAAGCAACCCAAAACATTCATTCACTACTTCCCACGGGCAGGCAGGTATGTTCAGCCATTCCCAGGAAAGCAGGGCTCCATCACACATAATGGTGACTTGGGAAGGCAAATTCCGTCACTCTGAATGTCCCCCTTCCTTCTTCTCCTCCCAGGACTATATGCTGAGCATGATGCCTTAAGGTATGGAATGTCCCTTTGGTCAGTTGGGGTCAGCTGTCCCAGTTGTGTCCCCTCCCAATTCCTTGTGCACCCCCAGTCTCCTCGCTGCTTGGACAGTATGAGAAGCAGAAAAATCTGGAAATGGATTCTTCTGTCACCTGGTACAATACAAAGGAGATAAAACAATTTTTCTTGAAAGCTACATTTTAATTAATGGCTACAAGTAAGTAGTCAGGGTGGAAATCATAGGAAACCTTGTACAGGGTAAGAAATAAAGAGCAGCAATCATTTTGAGGCAAGCCAAATTAATTTTGTCTTGTGACAGACTCCAATAATTTTTTTTGATTTATGCTGATGTTAATGTACAAAATGTTAATTTTGTTCCCCTTTTCTAAATATTTTTTCTCAGACTTTTTATCTCACTTGGACAGGATAGATTTTTCTTCGAGTCAATGCATTAGGAAATTAGCTGCCTAAAGAGAGTTTACACTATGTTCACTTGAGCTTAAATGTTTTCCTAGACATCTAATCTATTTTGGATTTAGTACTTGCTGCCCTAACATTTCACACTGCAAAATCAATCATTTTGTTTTTAATGTTTGGTCCATATCTGTGAAGAGACTCTTTTTGTTTCAAGATAAACAGAAGATAGCTGTCTTAGAGAAACCTGATTGGATTTGTACAAAACATTCAATAGTTGAAAATATGCCGATAAACAGACTTAGGAATAACTTCTTCTCCAACACCAGCTGCAAGAATGCAGCTCTTTCTCCTTCATGTTCTCTTCGTTTTCATGTTCTGAGTGTTATCTTTCATGATTAAACAGAGAACTTTATGAGCAGTTTGTCTATATAAAGCCCATACAAGTAAATTATTGGATGTATATGGTCCTTAAATGATCATGTGGAAAAGTGGAAAAGAATTCAAAGTAGAATAACAAATTTATTTGTGGATTAAAATAGACTGTGTGAAACCATATAATTTTCATTGACCGTATTCAAAATTTCTTACCTTTCTATAGGAGCATGGTTTCCCTCATGCAGAGGTATTGTATTGATTGTAATTCCGACATTGATAAGTCTCAGTGTAACAAAATAGAAATAGAATCAGCTTCCTTAATTAAATAATTAAAAGTGATTCTTTAATTACAATATGAAATGTAAAACATTATTTATCTAATGAACACTTAGCATCCGCACTGCTAATAAAAGAATTATATTTGCTGTCCAACTAGATAATTGAGAGTTTTCCTGGCCAGAAACTTAAATTTATCCAGAGTCTCTTTACATTGACTGTCTTGGCCTTTGGATCTAGTCCTAAACTATAAATAAATAAATAAATATGTCAGAATTTATTAACATTCTCTTTTGTGAGCTTTCATTCAATGTTCAGCTGATTTCAAAAATCTGATTTCCAATATAGGAGTGTTAACTGTACTACATGGTGGTGCTGTGCAACATCATTGTTTCAATTCTATCCAAGGGAATTAGTACTGCTCTGCAGGTCTGAGCTGTAAAAGGGAGTCCTAAGTGGGTAAGCACAAAACGAATACTTTATCTAAAGCAAAGAATGAAAATATTATTTTAAACTTCAAATATTTACAATTTGACTAAATTTGTCATGTGTTTGGGCTCTTGATAGCTTGTTCAGTAAGATTTGATGTGAGAGGATTCTCTGATTGGTGGACTGGTGTTTAGACCTATCTTCTTAATAAGAACGTATTTTGTTGGAAGTTAATGAAACCATAGACTGTTAATTTTTGAAGAGTCATCTCAAGATAAATATTCTTTTAAATAACAGCCACATGGATTTGGTTATTATCTGTTGGTGATAGTTTTGAACTGATAATGAACTGATATTAACTTTGTAACCAGGAAAATAAAGATATATACAAAGCAGCTCCAGCTTATTTGAAAATTCAGTGTGCTGGAAATCTATGGTTAAGATTCAGCCTGGAATGAAATTACTCTGTTATGAAGGGAACAAAAAAAGTTGCATAATTTGATGACTCATTCTCAAGATTAAAAAAAAAAAGTAAAAAGGACCAGACATTTTTTATGTTTAGAAACTGAGAGTGGATTTTTTTCCATTGTTGGCAAAGACAACTTGCAATTAGAAAAATAAGCTGTCTCTTTCTCTGTGGCAGCCTCAGAAAAACATCAAGGCAAAGCAAAATAAACTCTTTGATACATTAAAATTTCTGAGCAGGTGTGGATACATGTATTCAAAGGGAGAAGTGAATACTGAAGGTGTTTCATTATTTGTAAGACTTCCTAATTTCTGCATTTTATGTTATTCATCACACGCCACCTCATTTCTGTTTTTTCCTTCATTTTTTAAAGCAAGCAAGCAAGCAAGCAGACAAGCAAATATGAAACAGTTTCTGAGAGACCTGCTTTGCCCACTGTTTGTTGGAAATCTTAATGACATGGCAAGCAGACGTGGGCCTGTCAGGAGATGGAGAGCAGTTATAGCCTTATTAGGATGTTAAACACCAAAAGTCAAACAATTTTTACTACATATGAGTAGATAAGTAGAAAAAATTCACAAATAACAGGTGATAATGTGGAGACAATTTGTGTTCAATTTACTTCTCCGTTCCATGTCAAAGGCAATTTTTTCCCCCTACAGTGTAACTTCAGGTATATTTCCCACTTTTTGACTATGAACAATATAACAATTTCAACTTCTATAATTTCAATAATTTCTTTTAGAGTAATATTTAATATTATCATCAGCTGTTTTAGCAGAGTACTCGAAATCCTTTTCATTACTTAATTTCTTTAAATTATTCTTATTTTTTTATACTTGTTTCAAAAAGTTTTTATAAAAGTTTAATATATATTTTTTAGTATATATTAATAATATTTCTTAAATCTTATAAGTACTTATGTTTCTGTTATAGGAAAATAACTACAGTAAAACAGTAAAAGTAAATACATTGTGATGTGACAAATGGGGAGTCACTGTCACAGGAGGGAATAGTTTACAATGAGTGATTCAGTGATTTTTTTTCCCTTTTTTGAGATATTTCTGAAAAAAGATAAATTGCAGTTTCTCAAATTAATTATTTGAAGCTGTTTGCTGAAAAATACCTGTGAAGAAATGTAACTTATTCATAAGCACATTGTTTTAAATATTTAGTAGTCAAAATTTGAATTTCAAGCTTTTTTTGATACCTTGTTGCACCCAGTGCACTGCCTGCTGAAATCAAGAGGAACCATTTCACTGGCATTTGTGGGCACTGGAGTGTGGGAGGTTGTGTTTTATCCCTTCTTTTAGATGAAGTGAGATTTCAGCAGATTCGTTTCTGCTGCATATGCGTCATTTGTCAGCCCTTACAACTATTTACACAAAGTTCTGGTGTGTTTGCTTTACTGGGGGAAATATTGCTGTCAATACTGTTAATTCCTCATAATTCCATGCCCTAGGCTGCTGCTGAATTTTGAGGACATAATGAGGTATATTCACTTTAAATTAATATTCATAAATATATATTTTGGGTTTTCTCTATGTGGGGTTTTTCACTTACCTAGCCATACTTGTAAAGATCAGCACTTCACTTGTGCTATGAGGATACTACTGAGAAAATTATTGGAATCTGTTTGCCATCATTGTGTGAAGCCTGTGCTGCTATTGCACTTCATTACCACCTAGGGATGTTGCTGTATTTAATGGGATAAATTGACAAAAATGTTAATAAACCTCTGCAGAGAAATTCATCCATCAGCTGAATTTGCCTTTCTAAAATGCCCTTTGTGAAAATACCTGGGGATATGCAACAATTAATAGAAAACAGAGACACCAATAAAACTTTAAAAGGCTTAATTCTACAGAAGATTTTTTTTTTAAATTAAGTCTTAAACATGGACTGTCCTCAGTTTCAGAGTTCATAAATAAATTGGGCCGCAGTGTCAAAGTCTGAAAAGGCACAGCCGATTGCACATCTATAAGAATAGAAACCACATTTTGATGAATAAATAGAAAATGGATAATTAAATCCCTATACAACCCTTTCATATAAGTGGTCAAAAACTTTAATTAGGAGAAGTGTGCCTTAATTGCAATTTAAACAGAGTTGCAGAACTGTTTGAGCCACAATGTGTGTCTTTTCAGCTGAATTGCACACCAACAAGAATTAGCTTGAGAAACCAAGAACAGAAAATTGCAGCATACAAGTTAAAGCAGGGAAAAATAGACCCCCTCTGAGCAGAATGAGCTAATATCTCTGCAGCTGCCCTCAGGAGCCCAGATCTCAAGTGCTCCATTTCAGAGGTGGCAACAAGGCACCTTGATTACATGACTGCCCTGAACTTCTAAATAAATTTCAGAACTGCTCCAGCTTCAAGGTCAGAGAGTTACCTGAAGGACAAAGAAAACTTCCACCGATAAAAGAGGTGGAAATATTTGACTGTCTTTTCTTTGCTGTGTCTTTAGCGAGCTTCTGAGGTAAAGATCAGATCACTTAGCTCCAAAATAAATTAAAAATTCTTCCTGATTTTGAGCCCAAAACAGCTAAGGAAAAGGCAGTTTATTACCCAACATCTTGTAGTAAGGATTCCAGTTTTACCATCAGTGCTGTGAATAACAGCATTTACTTCTGAGGTCCCAGAGCAGTACTCAAAGAGAAGTGTTGAACTCTGCTCTAATATGAATATAGACTAAGATTACTTTCCCCAGACTGCTGCAGCTCGGTTTCATCTGAAAATGCAGTCTTACTCCACTGGAAAATTGTTGTATAATTATGGCATTCTATTATATAAAAATCAACAGTGATGATTGAAATGAATGAAGGACTTTTATAAAGGGAAAAATAGGGCTATTGTAAATGACAGTAAAAACTGAAAAATGGATAAAAATAGTTATTTTTACATTTGTAAGCAAACAAGGAAATTAAGATTTGAAAACATGGCACTATACTAGACCTGAAACATACATGTAGAATCAGATCTCATAAGTGACATAAATCCAAGGAGTGGAACATTCACAGCCACTGAACTATCAGGTACTGATGTGATCCACCTGTTCTCCTGTCAATGCATGTGAACACATCATGAACACCTTAAACATGCTCAAATGGAACAATCATTATGTCAAAACCATTCAAAAGACATAACTAGTGGGGAGGAATAGTTTTACATTACCTGGGGAAGAGAGAGGAAGGAGCTTACAATGATTTTGTTTTACTACATCTGTTCTCTTTCTAAGCAACTGGCAAGGTTTTAAGGAATTATTTCAGTAGATGGCTTTAAATACAGAGGTCCAGCTTGCTAATTACAGTCCTAACAGCAGAAGCTCCCTCTTCTGAAAGAATTTCTGCCCTGGTTCTCTGACAGAGGAATGAAGGCCAGGAGCTGATCTAAGCTCTGCCAGCTGGCTAAAGGTATTGACACCACATGGAGAAGATTTTTGGGCAGGTAGTCACATCCCATTTTGTGGTAGAGTCACAACCCATTGCAATCCTGTCCTCATCTCCCAAGTGCAGTGAACACTTAGCAGTACAAAACATATTTAAAGTTCTATGTTTTTAAAATGTATTTTTAAAAGGGATACTAACAAAATTTATAAAAATATTTGAATGGGAGAAAATTGACACAGCACAACATATTTCTGTATCATTCATTTTCTCCCTTTGCTCTTAAATCTTACAGGAGTAAACTTTTAGACTGAAGTCTTATATAAGTGTCCCTCAGGCTCAGACCAGTGTGTTATTTCTATTTCTAATCTGACAGAACAACAAATACCTCTGCAGCACTCTGTAATGCCCTCGTGCTTTTTGTAGCATCTCTGTCATTGTCAGTCTCAAGGAAGAACATCCAGTCCTTTTCTCTTTGTCTCCTCCTTTCATTCTTTCTCATCCATTACAACTCCCATACTTTATAAATTTTTTCCTTGCTAATCATTTTTCCCCCCTTCTTTTACAGGAACACCCTGTATTTGTTTTCTCTCTGCATTCCCCTTTGCTTTAGATGGGCACAAAAAATTCTGATTGTCAGCTTCAAGTTAGTGCTATTTCTACTTCTGTGAGGCATTTTCCTAACAGTTGAGATTTTTTTGCTGATCCATATATATAAATATTTGGATTGATATTTGAAGTAGAAAGCTGCTTCAGCATATGCTGTAAATTCACTAAATTGTGAGAATCTGGAACAAATCTAGAACAAGATGGTATATAATGTCAGCTGCTTTCAGTGGATTTTAACTTTGGACTATTTATATATCATATCACAAGATCTCCAGGGACCTGTGTGTTCCAGGCTGGGTTTGATGACCACTTGATATAGTAAATATTAAATATTGGTATTTATTTCCACTTTTGCAATTAAAAAGATAACATAAGAAAAATCTTAAAAGATAAAATATTCATACTGTGTTAAATATAGTATGAAGGAAAGCAAAGGATTTTTTTTCCATAATATCAGGGAATGTATTTCTTTTCTCACTGTAGATATTTACTTCTTTTAATGTATTTTTCAGATAGCTGGAGATCTGAGTCCCTAAATATTTGGACAAGTGAATAGCTTTCCAAGTATAAGGAGTTTCACCAAAATTCCCATCTATTGTTTTCAGTCAATAAGGTTATTCATGCACATAAAATTGCTCTAATACATAACATACATACCTACAGGCTTGAACACCACATTTTGCATATGACAAATATCAAAAAGTACAAATTAAAAACATCTTTGTAAAACAATGACTTTGGGACTCTAAACAAGGGTTACCATAAATTTAAATTGAAATGAAAGCTATTACACCTGTTTTAAAATCAGGAAGGAATCAAAATATATGCTACCCTGCTGCATTTTTTTTTCTTTGCAGGTACTTTACTTTCTGAGTCTTTTGAAGTGCTTTCCCAGGAGAATAGATTAGAGGTAGAGTGAAAACATTTTTTACATTCTACTGCTTTTGGTAATATTTTTGAACTCCTTATACTCAGTTCTGAATAGATTTCTGACTGTTCTTCCAGTGATTGTCTTTCACACATATCTCCTTACCTCAGGAGAAAAGAATGAAAAAAATAAACTGAATCATCCACCCTACCGCTGTGGTAAGGGAGAATAAATAAACATAAAGGTTTATCCTCCTTCCCCTCTCCATCCAGATCACCTATACAGTTTTTCAATTATACAGTGGCCATGTTAGCTCCTCCCTTGCAGCTCTGTGCACTCTTTGAGTGTTCTTTCATAATTCCTATATCAAAGATGTGGAAAATTGTTCTATAACTCAGTTTATTGTTTCTGCAAAGCCTGCACAAAAAAGAGGCTTAATGTCTACAGGAAGGCAAGTATTTATCATGTAAAGTTATTAACAACTTTGTTTGCAAAGGAAGACTTTTTTTTAATCCTTTATGAAACAAAGTTTTTGCTGAGGCTGATAAAAATATTTAGAGTAAATTGTGCTCCCTCTGTGCTCAACACCTGATTTCATCTGCTGCCCTGCAAGAGACAGCATCTTCTTTGTTGCCTTGCAAGAACTGCAAAGCTCAGCCAAAACTGAGCTCAGACACTTTGACAATGAACATCTGGCAAGGTGCTTGTCTGTTCTACGGCTCTTTTAGATAAAATTAAATATCACAAACCTCAGTAAAATTTGTTTTCAAGCTGTCAATGACCAGAATGTTTTTAATAATATACTGCCTTTTGTCATGCCATAGCATTATTTTATAAGTTGTTAAACATTGCTTGGATCATTTGAAATATCATTTGGCATAACTGTGCTTTGACATTTGCCAGGATACTTCACTGCTAATAGGGAGTAGAATTCTGCTGTAAGGGCCAAAGTACATGATTTTTCTACTTGACTAGGTTTGTACAAACTTACTTTTTCTTTTTTTTATTTTCTCTCTGCTCTTATTTTCATTTAGTCTTCTGGTGATTTGTATAAAGTTTACCTATCTTCCTCCTGCTATAAAAAGTGGTTTTGAGCTACCAAACACTTTGCAGTGTCTCAAAGGAAAAGGAAAGGTTAACTGAGACTTACAGTGCTCAGAACTAGAGATGTGGTTCTGCAGGCCCCAACAGAAGAAAACATTTAACCATCTGCTTGGAGACTCTCAGGGAAGGCCTCTGCAAATATCAGTGTCTCATGGACTGTGTTTCCACGTATGTTCTGCTCCGCTTGAATATATGTGTCTACTTCCTGAACAGTGTGGAAGTAATCTTTCCACTTAATTCAAGAGGAATGTACATTTTCCTGAAAGGAGTGAAAGTAAGTGTGATATTGGAGCTTAGAAGTTACACTGAAAAACATTATTTGACAAAACATAATATTTTTTCACTGCATGAAAAAATTACTAGAGGAATATTTGTACTTTGGTGACATTGGTAAATTGGTTATAGATTTCAGATATAAAGTCTTTCATGTCAAAAAATGCTCTTGAATTTGTTTTTCTTCGGGGAAAAATAACTGAACTTACTGTGAAAACAGTTTTCTATTTTTCAGGAAGATCATTTAATAAAGGTTTCAGTGAGATAAGAGGAAGGCAAATAGGAAAATGACTTTTCTTTGGAGGTGGGTTAATCCTGAGAAATTGAGTTAGAGGAAGAGAATGTAAAGTATAATGGAATTAGTGTGAGACTAATGTGGTTCATGTCAAGTACCATGAAGAAAATTGTTATGCAAAAGCAACAAATACCACCTTATCTTCTCTAACATTCCAGGATAAGAATCATATAAAACTATTATTTGGTCTTGTTGCTTCATGGGGTTGTCCTTTTGCAGGTGTTGAAATCTAGTTTTAGTTCTCTTACCATCAGAACAGTATTTTCTCAAAGAGCTCTACTGGTTTCATGTTGGGACACCAGTTTTAAAGATCAGCTCCATTAATGTAATGTACATCAACTATAAACCCCAGAATTCCATGACAAGTTTTATTTTTTATCAGCTGTACTTTAGAGGAGACATTGTCCCTCCTCTCCTGGAGGGGCTACTTTTATTTTTCTGGCTACATCCAACTGTCCTCAATTGGAATCCTGTTACCTTGGAAGAATGATTTCTATGCTAAAAAACAAAGGAAGTTCTAGTTCTTATGAGAAATGTATATTGAACAAAGGATTCAAAGCAGTGGGTTATTGTTGTTGCTATGGCTTTGTGCCTTCTATCCTTCTGTCTATAATGTAGGACTTTCTTTTCCTGTCAGAAGCTGTTTTCTTTTCTTTGCATAAGTGATATGAATGAACAGTGTCTCAGTCAATGTACCTATACTTGTTTAAAATCACATCAAGGCCTATTATGCATCTTCTAGAAAGAGAGCCAGACAACGCTGTGTGTCAGCCACAGTCATTCTATTGGTTTAGTTGAAGCTTTGATATACCATTTTGACAATTGTGAAAGATATCTACCTTTTCAATTATTTATTAAAAATTAAGATGGCTTGTGATTTATTTTTCCTATTTTCCTTGTTTTTTCCTTTCCTTTTAGATGAAAGTGAAATAAAATTTGAATTGGTGCCCTTGAGGAAAAGAAATTTTGTTAGATTTGTTTTTGATTTTGAGTGTTCCGAAGTTTCTTTCATGAAGTTTTCATGAAAGCATCAAGTGAGTACACAAGATGCACCATTGCAAAGGATGTTGTGGTAAAAACTAATTATTAGCTGACATTTTGCTTATATGCATTTAAAGTTGTCTACAGTTTATTGGAGCTTGTTAAATCTCAGTTTACTGGCTTTCTGTTACTGTTCAAACCAAGAAAATTCACAGGATCTTTTTAAAATTAATCTCTTCTTTATGTAGAGTTGAAAATTCCTAGTTTTAAAATATATTAACAAGTCATGACCGTGTAACTAGTGCCACTACAGTAGAGGACCCATAACACACAGAGCAAAAATGAGAAATCAGACAAGAGTGTTTAGAAAAAATGTGTCTCTATTTTTCACCAACTCAGGAACAGTGAAGGAATAAAATGCATGGAACCTGGTAATGCATTTCAGTATGTGGATACTAAATATACTTGTCACTTATTATCATGTTTTCTGTGATTTTCTTCCAAGTAGAAAAGAGGCAATACAAATTTACTCTTGATAAGCCTATAAGGGGTAAAGTTTTAACCTATAGTTCCATTTTAGAGTTAAACTTGTTGTTAAAATATATATCTGAAATTTATCTCTTTACGGAAAAATTCTCCCTAGTTTACGCCAAAGATGATTTGCAATTTATTATGGGTGAAATGGGCAGATTTATATAAATCAACATACTCAGGGAAAAAAGACCATTCCTTTCTTCCTTTGCTCACCGTTCCTCAATCATCCTTTTTCAGGAGACAGTCTCTATTAAGCACAATTGCTATAGAAAATATCTTTCAGCCTGTCAGTCTCCCAAGCAGATGGCAATGGTTTGGTTTATTGCGCAAGAATATCTTATAAATCACTTTTGTACATAGTGACAACAAAGGATTCTGAAGGCTTCACAAACATTTGGCAAACACAATGTCATTATAACTACATTCTTGCTAATGTTGTCAAGCAACAGTGTCATTGATGTATAAGGATATCTCCATAAAATTAGTGGGAAGTTTTGCTTAAACTTCAGTGGTGTAAAATAAACCCAAGTGACTAGAGTAAATCTATAATTAATTTTAAAATTCCATTTTAAATAACAGAAAAGAAAATTTATTTCTGCCTGTAAAGACAAAAGCTTTAAAAATATTGTTAATATTATAGTGGCAAATCACCTTTCTCATCACATAGTAAAAGATAACAGCTGAGTGATAGTAATTACTTTCTTGTGAAATTTAAAGGAATTCCTCAAATAATAATTAGAAAAGAAAATTTTCAGAAGAAGACTGTCAGAACTGGAAAATACAGCAAATGCTTCACTGCAAATTTCGTCACCATCCTTTCTTCCCACATAATGTTAAGACCATTTTACATGGGTCTCAAATATCCCACAGGAGGAGACCTAGGTGTAGATCAGTGAGTTAACTTTACAGCTGTCATGCCAAAGGCTATTAACAACCACACAAGCAGAACCTTCTCTTTCTCACCTTCAGTATCTATTTCAATAAGTGTCTTTACCTTTTTAGCTGTGTCTTATCAAGAAAAATGAAACAGTGAGCAGATAGTGTACCGGGAAAGGAAACACATTTTTGTATGTTTATTCAGAATAAGCATTACATTCATTAAAAGTTTAAGTTACATTCAAAAAAAAGTTTGGCATAGGTCCAGGTATGTACCAGAGATGTGACTGAGTGCTTTCCAAAAGATTCAGTCATTAAGTACTTTTGTAGAATCATAGAAGCATAGAACAATTTGGTTTGAAAGGGACCTTAATGATCATCTAGCTCCAACCCCACTGCCATGGACAGAGACACCTTGCACTAGACCAGGTCACTCAAATCCCCATCTAACCTGCCCTTGTGCACTTCCAGGGATGAAACATCCACAGTTTCTCTAGGCAACCTGTTCTATTGCCTCACCACCTATACAATAAAGAATTTCTTCCTAATATTTAGTCTAATCCTACCCTCTTTCATCTTAAAACCATTCCCCCTTGTCCTGTCACTACATGCTTTTGTAAAGTAGGCCTCTAGTTACTGGAAGACTGGTATAAGGTCTTCCTTGAGCCTTGTCTTCAACAAATCCCAAGTCTCTCATCCTGTTTTTACAGGACACTCCTCCACTCCTCTGATCATCTTTCTGGCCCTTCTCTGGATTTTTTTCCAACAGGGCAATGTCATCCCTGTGCTGGGACCCCAGATCTGGATGTAGCACTTCAGGTGAGATCTCACGAGAGCAGAGGGGTAGAATCACCCCCCTCGCCCTGCTGGCCAGACTGCTTTGGATGCAGCCCAGGATGCAGTTGGCTTTCTGGGCTGTGAGCTCACATTGTTGGGACATGTCCAGCCTCTTATCCACCAACACCAGCAAGCTCTTCTTGCCTGGGTTGCTCTTGATTCATTCTCTGCCCAGCCTGTATTTGTACCTGGGAATGCCCTGACCCAGGTGCAGGATGTTGAACTTCAAGAGGTTCCCGCAGGCCTGCCTCTCAAGCCTGTCATGGTCTCTGTGGATGGCATCCCCTCCCTCCAGCGTGTCAGCTGCACCACACAGCTTGGTGTCATCAGTGAACTTGCTGAGAGTGCACTGAATCCCAGTGTTCATGTCACTGACAAGGATGTTAAACAATGACGGTCCCAATACTGATCCTCGAGGAAAACCACCTGCCACTGATCTCCACAGAAATTTCGTTCAAGTGGTCTGATGGACACTAGCCAGGAGTAAGCTGGGAAAAGAAAAAATAAAAAAAAATTCCCAGTTTAGATAGCCTGCAGATGATTTTAAAGGATGTCAGAGGTAATTTGACAGACTGGGATTAACCTTGTTGAAAAATATAAAATTGTCAAGAAGGATGAAAATGTGGACAGGCACAAGACCATTTAACTCCTAAGGATGGAACTTCTCTTAACTTCACATAAAAATTTGCAGTACACTTAGCATGTAGCTACAAAATAGGAATGTTTAAGGTTTGTATTAAGTAGGCTTTTGTACTAGATCACCATAATGTATTGTCTCACAAAAACCTGAAAATACAGATGTCAGATAAGCATGCAACTCTAGTTCATTTAGATAAGATGTTCTGAGCTCACATTACCTTGATCAAAACTATTATTACAGCAGTCTCTGAAATACTTTGTGCATTGCGAAAATCTCAGAAAGAAGCATGTAACTTATTATTTCTGGACTCAGCTGTTTTCCAGAATTTGGTATTGTTGTTCCTAGATATAGGCAGATAAGCTAAAACAACCTTCTTTATGTGGAATCTTATCTGAACAGAAAAAGTACTGTACTTAACATCCTAAGTCAAAGTAAGTATTTTCAGCTATAATAAAGGCATAATTGCAACAATAATAATCCCAAAACTTAAAATCTAAATTTATTTGGTTGAAATATAGTCAAACAATTTTCCTAAGACATAATTCGTACATAATAAAATTGGTTTACAAATAAAAGAGAAACTGAATGTCATGACCCATTGGTAGGGGATGTGATATTTGTTATGAATTCTCGTCATGCTGAACAAAGACACCGGATCATGTGTCAAGGAATTCTAATATTTTTATTGTACAGTTGCTATAACTTAATCAACCAACTCATTGTTTAGACTCAAAAGATATTGACTAACATGCCCTTAAGTTCTTAAAATACATTTCCAGCAAATATGTTGGTTAACAAGCCCTTAATTTTGTACAGTACACTTCTCAACTCCCACAGCAAACTCCTCAAAGGTGCTGGCACACAGGCCACAGCACACAATTACAGAAGCCTCCCAGGCCCGCAACCAAGTTCAGTAGGGAGTAAGGGGTAGAAAAAGATAGCCATGCTTTGCCCAGACAAAGCAAAGGAAGAAAACAAAGAATATCACCAGTCCTCAGATCCTGCCACGTGGGTGGCACAGAGCTGAGGCAAATGAAAACAACAGAGACAAAGAGGAGAAAGAGAGAGAGAAGAAGAGAGCCAGAGGAAAAAGAGAGGGATGGGGTGTGGTCCCTCCCTTTTATAGTTAACCTGGTGCACCACCTCTTCTGTAGATTTTTCACACTGTTTTTTTGGAGGATTCACTAATTTCCCTCAATTGTTTCTTGTATCTCTAGAGAATTTAAGATTTTTTAAAAATTTTGTGCATGCCCTGGGATCCCTGCATGTGAAATAAGAGGAACAATTGGCCCCTTTACAAAGGAGAAACAGGAGAAACCATTGGTCCAGGTTCTGAACTATTTGACTAGGGCTGTTCAAGAACAAAATTAGATCATCTGGGATCACCTGAGTCTCATTTAATGAGTTTTCTGGAGACTGGCTTCTTCTGTGCTCGTTTTCCTGCAACAGTTCAACTTTATTTGAATCAACAAAGCATTGCCATTTTATCCACTGATACTCTGCTTCATTGTTGAAAAGCAACTGATGTAGCCATAATAATAATAATTCCTGAATAAATAAATAAATAAATTTTAAAAATGGTGGTGACCAAATATTTCTTATCTGAAAAAATTGTCTTGAGAATTCAAAAACAAGAACAAAAATATTTATGTCAGTTCTTTAACTTTTACTTCTTGAGTTTTGTCGATGGCTTACTGTAAAATTGTACTGTAAATGTTTTAAATGAATCACATTACAAGTTAAAAGTCAACTGTGATAGATTTTAAGTAATGGATATAACACATATAATGGAAATAGAAACTGAAATCCTTAACTCCTGAAGACTGATGACAGTTCTGCCGCTGACTTCAAGTGAATTAGTATTGCACTTTAACATTTTCTTTTGCTCCATTTAGGGATCTTCTAATTTGGAAAAAACTAGTCTACATCCAGGGTCTTTTGAGGTACATTTAAGTGAAAATTAATCAATGCATTAAGTCAGAATTCAAAATATGTCTACAAATGTACTTGTAGTGAATATGCACATACTCAAGGACTTTCTTTCAAAATTTCAGGTTTTTGCTACAGATATTTAAATTAAATTTATTATCATATGTATAACATACTTCAAAAGTTATATACATCTTTTTGCTTGAAGAACAAAATCATGATTTTCCATTTTAAATTTCTAGAGGTGAAATATCAGTGAGGAAGCTAGTAGAACAAGAACTTTCTTAGTAATTCTGGAGGAAAATGTGTGAGACACAGCAAATATCATTCTGAAATGGAAAACAACGATGACCTTATTTTAATGATTTGCCCTGAAAACAACAACAGCAAAAAGTATTCAAACTTAGCTGCATTTTGAAAGTGAGGAGGAAAAAATGCTCTCTCTGCACAGTAGGAAATTCCTCTGCCTTTCATATTTCTAATTCCAGACAGCATGCTATCTGCTCCAAGGAGCAAGAAAACAAATGCCAAGCTTTAATCAGAATTATATTGGCTGTGTAGGGACTTTCAGATCATTTGCCCATTCTTAACAATGTCATGCAGATTTCCTTCAGAATATCAATGCAGAGGCCTTTGCCCTTGCTGTGAAGAAAAGGTTGCTAAATACTGAAGATGAGCAGCAGATCCTTTTAAGGTTAACATTCTTTTTTGTGATAGGGAGAGGAGGAAAGGGTAAAAGTTTCACTCTAATTTAATTCCTTAATGAAACTAAGAATTAGAATCCCTGCAGTGTAGCGCTAACCTTTTCTCTAGTGTCAAGCATTTTTTTTCCCTCAAATACATCTTGGATAATGCTGTAGGCTTATGGCTAGCCAAGGGTCGGCTTAGAGGCCATTAATAAGACATACTGTACTGAATTTGATGGACCTTACACATCTACCTTAGTCAAAAATTTTTTTTCCAAAACATACAGACCTGTTTTTCAAACAAGGCATGTTAGATCATTCCAATACTTTTTATTTCTTTGCAGTAAATAATAGCTTTTACCTACTTAATTGTTAAAAAATTTAAAGAGACATGCTTTTCTGCTTCTTTTTCCCCCAGTGTCCCTAAAATCCCTGGGTCTTCCTTCTCTTATTCTGTGCAATGAAACATGCCCAGGGACAGGTAGTCTTCAATGTGGGTAAAATACACTTAGACCACCGTATTATTTGGATTGTAAGGTGAATAGAGAAAACATGACAACGAAAACAGCTCTGCTTTAATCACTGGTTCTGAGGAAAAAGGCAACTATTTTGGATGCCTTGGAAACGTAGTGCTGTATTTTCCTTCACCTTCCCTTAGTCTCCTGGTCAAAACATGTTCTAACGTTTTTCATCCGTGGTTATTTTACAAGGTTTTCTTGAAAGAGATATGCTCTACTCGATAGTTTAACTTGTGTGTTCTTATCAGAACCTCTTCCATTCCGAATTCATCTTTCCTGGACATGACTGAACAGGTCTGCAGTTCTGGAAGAGGTTTCATCACAGCCTTTTGCTGCAAATGCTACAATAGAAACATATTTATGTAAGCACATAATACAGTGGTTTATAATTGTTTTACACTTAACTACTTTATTTTTCTAACATTTTGAATTTCTAATTAGCACTATATGTTCTGGTACCAGTGTACCACTGTGTTTGTCCTTTACATTCTTCTTTTCTACTGCCTTCCTGGTCTTTCCATCCTGGTTCTTCCAAATCCCAAGTTCTCTCCAGATATCTTCACATGCTAGGTTTGTACTTTTGTTTATCTTTATGTTTAATTAATTTTCTCTTACAAACTCTTCCATAATGTCTTAATATATATACTCAGTCTAAAATAATGCCACTTCTTCCTCTTTTAGGATTTTTTTTGCAAAGAAATATACTATTCTTTTTTCCAAAGGATAGCTAAGCTTTTTAATGATAATTCTTTAATCTATGTTTTTGAAAACTAATGTCTCCCCAGGTGAAAAAATATCTACTGTTTAAAATAAGGATGATTCAAATATTTGCAAATAAACATTGGCTAAAAGACAGCAAAGAATGAATACTTAAGCTAAACCCTCCTTACGGGAAATGTTACTGTTTTTGTTGTGTTTCATTATTCTGGATCAACAGGAGAACTGTCTCTTTCAAACTTATAAGAGGTTTACAAGTTGCCATTTCACAGGATAATAATAGAGTTGTTAATAACTGGGATTCAATTTTTATCTGCATGATCACAGAGCCACAGAATTAACTAGGTTGGAAAAGACCATTGAGATCGCTGAGTCCATCCTATGACTTAACACCAGCTTGTCAACCAGACACATGATAATGTGTTAGGATTTCATATTATCAGCTAAGAGTGTTAGAGAAGAATTTCAGACCAAGTTTTTCACCTCTTCCTCTTTTTGGTGTATGTTAATAACCAATTGCTCTAGATCTTTCTTAATGTGAAATCTGTCTACACGTCACATTTGACCAACTACGCCATTTAGGGGGCAATAGTCAGTTTCATCATTACATAATGCATGTAAGCATGCATCCAAGGTTCCATTGTGGTTTTTTTTCCCCATTTATTATAATGCATTACATATCCACATTTCTTTCAGCATCCTGCCTACATTGTGTAATCAATGGTGAGGAACTGATATGCCACAGGAGAAGAAGTCATACACGTAAGGAACCAACAAAGCTAGAAGTTATGCAGGCTGTCTCAGTCTATCATCTTTCACCACTTGCAGTGAAGTAAATTCACAAGAAAGAGAAAGGTATACCACTGTGAGAGACAGTGAGATAATTCTGAAACTGCCTGGAAACTCCGTGCTGGTGGCTCTTTGTCTCTTCCCAGGTCAGTGTAACCTAAGTCAGGGTCTGAAAGCCAAAGCTGTATTATGGCTCTTTTCTCCCTCTGAGTGGCTGTTTGCTAGAAGGCTCTTTTACAGTTGTGCTATCTTCTTTATTCTTTTTATTTCTACTTTTATTTCTTTTCTGAGCTGTCCTGTATTTAAACATTCATACTAGTACCTCTAACATCCCCTAAAATAGTAGGAGACTAGTATGCACAATGTGTCTTAGTCAACTTGATCAACTTCTAAATATCATTTTCTCAGTACTTTTGTGCATGGGACATGCAGAGAAGACAATCAGAATAAGTTCAGCTGCACACAGGGACTTTCCAAAAATCCATTTATATAAACAGCTCTACAAAGGAATTAGAATAGGAAAGTAATGTAGATGAATACACGATGGATGGCTCTAAGGACAGGAAAGTTATGAAAGTCCTAAAAAACTGTGCAGTAACCACTGAAGTCTACCACTTCAAGTTTCCAAATAAGAGGGAAATTCTGATGTTTTACAGAGTTGTAAACTCTAAACATTGTAAACATTGTTGTAAACATTACAGATACTGCTCTTAATTTTCAGAAGAAACAAAAGACTGAAACCCAAAGTAAATTCCCTTTTCAATGTTTAAAAAATTAAGAACATGAGTAAAATATATCCTCTACATGGAAATATGTATGTATGCGGTCACTTTGTGCAAGGAATTTGGACATGAATCATTAGCAAGAGAGAAAAAAAAAAGGTGGTACTACTCTTTTTGGAAAAGGTGTCAGTTCCTTCATTCAACTAACATCTAATCTTCCATTTTACCTCTGACTCACAACTTACACACACCTGTGTTTCTAAAATAAATATTTATGCTTTTGGAATTAATAATAAATAAACCAAAACAAAAGGCAGTCTTTCAAAATGCAGCAATATTTTATTTTTATTAAGCAACAGATAGTTTCATTGAGCTACTCAGAATATTTGAAATATGCAATTTATACTTATTCTGTTTCTCTTTATTTTCTTAACTTGCGATATCAAGACTTTCTCTAATATATGGTACATGGCATAGAAATATCTTACCTAGAAGACATCAAGCTATCTTGGGAAATGTAAAGCCACATTGGAGAAAAGATTTTGTGTGAATTAATTTGCTTTAGCTCTGCTGTGCTTGAATGGTTAGAGTTTTCCTAGAAATATTTATATCAGATGTCATTGCACTACAGAGACCTTATCATATACCAATTGAAAATAAAAAAAGACAACACGCATTGTCATGACAATCATGTCTTAGTGTTTCTCAAGAGGAATTAGACATTTAAATAAGATCTTACAAGCCTAAATATCTTTGTGGACTTGGACCTTGGCCTCCTAAATTAGTTTTCTAATTACAGTTTCACTAAGAATACTTGGCATGATACATGAACACATGAAGTATTAAGATTGTCAGTGGAGTCTCAAACATATCTTTGATTCATCAGATAAGAACCTAAAAGGAGTGGAACAATGCTTGTTCCTCATAATACATTCTTAAAAGTCTTCTGTCTGGGTGTCCTTCACACACATTTTCCTGCCCACTTCACCCTTTTTTTTCCCTCTAAGATGCAGTTTACTTTGTAAAAAAGCCCATAAACCCTTATGATTATTTAGCTTTTATTGTTTCACAAGAGAGAAGTGTTTTCCTGTGTTTCATGTCACAAAAAGCTTAAACTTGCATATATTTACTATTTATCATGTATGATTTCATTATTTTCAAAGACAAAATTGAGTAAAGTTACTCATGTGTAAAAGAACTTAGACGTACAAAAATTTATGAATTGAATTATGCCAATTCCTTTTCAGTAAAAATTAATATTATTGCCTTTTCAAATTGGTGTACAACATAATCTTTTTTTGTTCCCAACCCCAACTTTTCTGTTGTTTTTACACATTAGAAGAACAGCTCAAGATATCCACAGCTATTTGCCATTTTATTGCAGTAGACCGTAGTGGCTATCATATACTGCATTCTGTGTTGTGCTTTGCTTGTTTCTTCTGATAGAGCATTGCTAAATGACTGCCACCAATATCTGTTATACTGTCTTTCCCTGTTCTCCCTGAGGTTTCTTTCCTTTCCTTGTCCTTACTAGATCTCTTTGGATGCTTGCTGTATTTTAGGAATTGTCTTATCAGTGGATTGCATGCAGCTGGTGTGATAAGTGTGTTAAACACCAGCCAGCAACTAAGCCCTACACAGCCACTTGTTCACTACCCCCAGAGAGATGGGGGAGAGAATCAGAAGAGAAAAAGTGGGAAAACTTGTGTGTTCAGATGAAGGCCATGTAATAGGTTAAGCAAAAGCTGTGTATGCCAGCAAAGCAAAACAAGGAATTCATTCAACACTTCCCATGGTCAGTCAGATGTTCAGCCTTTCCCAGGAAAGCAGGGCTCTATCACCCATAATGGTGACTTGGGAAGACAAACAACGCTCTGAAGGTCCTCCCCTTCCTTTTTCTTCTTCTAACTCTATATGCCCAGCATGATGCCATAAGGTATGGAATGTCACTTTGGTCAATTGGGATCACCTGTCCCAACTGTGTCCCCTCCCAACAACTTGTGCACCCTCTGCCCACTCATGGGGCAGCACAAGGGGCAGAAAAGGCCTTAACTAAGTGTAAGCTCTGCTCAGCAGTAACTAAAGACATCCCTGTGTTATCAACCCTGTTCTCAGCACAAATCGAAAACACAGCCCCATACCAGCTACTGTGATGAAAATTAACTCTGACCAAGCCAAAATCAGCCCAGTTGTGATGATGTACCCTGAAGTTGTTTTCAACAACTCAAGCCTTCAATTGTTGTCCAGCTTTGTTATCTGGAATCACAGTAATCTTCTCTCACAAATCTTCTGCAGATCCATGGGTATTGCATACACAGGGCCCATTAGGGGTATGCATCCAGCGTTTCCATGGATTTAACAGGTCTCTGCTCTCCAGCAAAAACCTTCCCTGTGATTCAGTAAAAACATTCTCTAAGACAAAGTATTTACTGTGGGAACCATTAGAAATATGTCTTGGACCTGGAACTACACAGAACTTGTATTAAAGTCTATGGTAATTGAATAAAGAATTTTCTTATACAGTAGGGAAGATCCAGATGCTTGAGAAAGATAAGTTTTGAATTAAAAGTGGATTTTATATGTGAGGATATGGTGTCAGAGTAACATGATGAAATTCAACAAGGGTAAGTATTATATCTTTTAAGTCAACCTGACCTTCTGTCCCCAGCAAATACCAGATTTAAAACAGGCAGGAAAATCCTGCTAGAAGACGGGAAATAACTGATCTGGGAGTTTTATCAGTTCAAATATGGTATTTGATCCAAAATGACATGGCTACACATATGACAAACATCACCAGGGATCTAACCAGTGACATATTTAAGAAAAATAATCATTCTTTTATTAGTTGTCTGCCTTAAAAGTACAATATCAACATTTTCAATAGAGCTATTTCCAAGGAACTCTTCCTACGATGACGGAACAGGAGAGGTAGGAATAGGGAAAGTTAGAGGAAGCACAATATTAATCTTCACACTGTAACTGTTACTGTGTTATAAAGAAATTTTCTTATAATCAAGATACAATTGACTTGTTGCAGAAATAATTTATTTCAGAAATGGAGAAAAAACCTCCTTGCAAGGACAGTTAAACAATAGAACAGACTACTTTGTGAGGTTTCCAAAAGTAGATGAAATATAATTGGTTTGTATAGGCTAAACAAAGGACTAGCTGAAATACTTCGTAATGTCTTCTCAAACCCTATGAATTACAGTTTCTATGCATAGTCCAGTCACTAATGCCAAGGTTAGTTTCATCACCAGTTTCCGTGGTTAAATAATCTAAATGCAATTAAAAGTCTTCTCTGCACGCCCATGAGATACACACAGCAGCTACATGTCATTATCTTCCTTTTACAGATGGGGAAATCAAAGTAAAGGATGCAAGACAGTAAATGACTGCAAGATAGCAAAATATGATTTTCCAGAACTCAGAATTTAGTCACCTTGCCTTCTTCTGTGAGTAAGAGTGAGTCACTCCTTAACAGTGTGACTTAAGGGACTTGCCATAACCATAGATTTAACCATAAACTAAACTCCCTTAACTATAAAAAGGGTTAAAAGAGATGAAGATGTAAAGTAATAGTACTGCTTTCACTAAGCCTCTGTGGAGCTGTTGCTCTAACTTCTCTGAAGGCTTTTGAAAGTCTCACCTAATAATTGAAGATGGCAGAATGTGTTTTAAGAAAATGGTTTGAAAAATATTGTCCTGCATTTATAGCACTAAAAGCCCTTATTTTTGAAAGCTAAAGTGTAGGGAAAGAACAGCTGGGATGATGTCTCTTGCCCACATTTGGGAATTCAAATATTAAATATACTGCTTTGCCAATTATACAGTTCTACAAAAAATGTTTTTTTTACTGCTGGGAAAAGTGATGATTTGACTGAATCAACAAGATGCCCAAATAACACTCCACAATATTGCACCTGTTTGTCTTGTTTTGATGAATGTGAAACTATGCAGATTAAGCATTACCAGGTGTAGTGCAGGAACACATATGCTCAAGCACTCTGTGTTTCTTATTCTTCTTTCCTCCTTCCTTCCTTAAATCAGTTTTCACAAATTTTTTTTTTTTTTATTTTTTTTTCTTTTTAAGAAACCTGATGGAAGGGTTCAGAGACCATCTCTTTCTCTCTGATAATTGTGCATCGCTGTAAACTCTGCATCCATGTTTCCTTCATTTTGCTGATCTAAATTACTTGTTCAAAATACCACTTTTTAATGTGGCTTTCTGCCTACTGAAGAACTTTCTTGCCTCTCTACTGAAGAGCTCATAATGAGAAAATACTGTGTGTGTCTTTGGCAAGTAGAAGCCTCTAGAGAAATCTGAAGAGCTATTTCCAGAAGCATCTTGTTAGTACTGGGAAACTTTATAATTTTTAACTTACTCTAAGGTTTTTATTTCTCTTTTGCATGTTTGTGTGTATGTGCACGGTTTTTCTTTTTAAACTCCTGATTAAGTTTGAAATAATTGTCATTAAGTACAGTGCTAAAGAAGGTACCTAAGCCAGTACCTTCAACAGAAACAAAAAATCTTTGTCTTCCCAGTTTTAAAAATAATTTTTCCTTCTGGGATCAACAACCTATGTCTGTGGGAAGTGTTTTCTCTCCAATCACTCAGCTTTCACTAATGCATTAATTAATAAAAACTGGGTTTCTCTACATTGGGAACATAGATACTATTTCCAGCTCACTGATGAACTGGAATTGTTCTGAGAGTTGAGGTGCAAGATTAATCTCTAGTTATGGTTGGGATATGTATATGCATGCATGTAAATGTGTGGAATGCAGTCTTGGGGAAAAAAGAAATATCAAAGAAAGAAGTGCATCCATAAATTTTATCTGGACCTGTGCTACCGCTGTACTCCATAGGTAGAAAAAGAAGACATCAAACACAAAATTGCCTTCAGGAAAAAGGATGTCATTAAAGCAAGTGAGAGAAATTAGGAATCTATCACTGTCAATTGAAATCTGCACTAAAATTTAGAATTCCTTGTCTCTGTCACATCACTAGAAAGAAGGGGATGGGAATGTCTCTATCACAAGAATTCCATTTTCATGAATATTTTATGTACTAAACATGCAGTCTCAATGGAAAGCGTGAGACCAAATCATATTAAAAAATAGTTCCTATTTATTAAAAAATGCATAGATGCAGAGATGCTTAATACATTTACAATAGTCTCTACACAGAGAGGCTGCTGAAAAAAAATTGGAGCAGCAGTCTGTTTAGTACTTATGTCAAGCAAGAATAACATGCAAAAACAAACCACATCAAACTGAGACAAGAAATTCTGTGCTTATAACTTGAAAAATCCTGACTGTAACATGAAGGTTATGTGGACTCTAGCAGCTTAATTTGAATCTGGATATAATTGTAACAGAAATCTCTCAGTTTGTGACTAAAGTCATCAAAATCACTCATAGAATCATAGAATATCCTGAACTGGAAGGGATCCAAAAGGATTATCAAAGTCAAGTTCCTGGCCCTGCACAGGACAGCCCCAAGAGTCACACCACATGACCAAAAGCATTGTCCAGATGTTTTTTGAACTCTGTCAGGCTTGGTGCTGTGACCACTTCCCTGGGGAGCCTGTTCCAGTGCCCAACCACCCTCTGGGTGATGAAACTTGTTCTAATATCCAACCTAAACATCCCCTGACACAGCATCATGATGTTCCCTTGGGTCCTGTCACTGGTCATCAGAGAGAAGAGATCAGTGTCTGCCCCTCCCCTTCCCCTCATGAGGAAGTTGTAGACAGAACTGCAGTGAGGTCTCCCTTCAGTCTCCTCCAGGCTGAACAAACCAAGTGACCTCAGCCCCTACCCATAAGGCTTCCCTTTTAGACCCTTCACCACATTCGTAGCCCTCATTTGGACACTCCCTGATAGCTTCATATATTTCTCATATTATAGCACCCAGAACTGTACAATATTCATGGTGAGGCTGCACCAGTGCAAAGCAGAGTGAGACAATCATCTCCCTTGACTGGCTGGTGGTGCTGTGCCTGATGTTATCAATGAGTTGGAGGAGGCAATGAAGCACACACTTCTCAAGTGTGTAGATAAAACCAAACTCAGGGGAGACAAGTTGATATGCTTGGGGGTAGGGACAAATCCAAAGAGACCTGGACAAGGTAGAGGAATGGACAGACAGGAATCTTGGGAATTTGAGAAAGGACAAGCAAGAAGTGATAGTCCTGGGGCAGAAGAGCTCCTGTACTGGCAACAGGTTGCAAAGAGACAGGCTGGGAGCAGCTCTGGGAAAAGCTATGGTGAGCAGCAAGATGAGCCTGAGCCAGCAAAGGGGGCCAACACCTCCCTGGTCTATATGAACAGGACCACGGTCATAAGGTGCAGGGAGTAATTTATCCTCTACTCATCATTGGTTAGGCCAAATCCACAATACTTTGTTCAGTTTTTCTCCCCTGATGCAAGAAAGACATGGACAAATTGGAGTGTGTTCAGGAGAGGGTTCTCAGGGTGGAGATAGCGGGAGAACTTGTTCTGTGGTATGATTGTGTGAGGAAAGATCTGGAGCAAGGATGGCTTTGGGCGCACCTAAGAGCAGCCTCCCAGATGCTTTCAGGGAGGTTTTCAAGGAGATGGAGCCTGGCCTTTCACAACTGTGTTTGGTGGGAGGAAGAGGGACAGTGGCTGCAAATTGAGCCAAGAGAGGTTCATGCTGGATACAAGAAGGAATTTCGTTACCTTAAGACAGCTCAGCAGTGAGGCAGGCTGCCCATAGAGACTGTGCAGTTTTGGAGGTTTTCAACACCCAATGGGACAAAGCTCTCAGCAACCAGGTCTGAACTCAGAGCTGGCCCTGTTGTGAGCAGAAGCTCATGAACTCCCTTTCAGCCTGAATCTTCTGTGGTTCCACGACTCTATGAAATCCTGTTTACTGACCAGAACAATTCAGATGCTATAAATTAAAGTGAAAACCATGTTTGTGTGAGATTTTGTCCAATAAGTTGCACAAGGGTTAAGAATCAAACCTTGAAAAACTTCCTGTTTTAGCTTTATAGGAAAAAAAAATCTATATTCTATAAAGAATATTACACATAGACATTTATGAGGAGATTTTTTGTTTGTTTATTTTTCATTCTGAAACATGAAAAAGAGGAAATCAGCTTGTGGCTGCTCTTCTGCAGACAAGTTTCTGCTGTTATTTTTGTTAAGGATTAGAAGTAGGAGGTAACAGCTAATGATCAAAGGTACAGTTAAGTACAACAAGAAAAACCTGAAGAAAGAATGTCAATATGGCTAAACCTTAAGAAAACTAACTTCAGCCTTAATTATTGCAAAGAATAACAATAAATACTTTCTTTCTTTCCTCATACTAAAACAATGACTTTATTTACTATCTTTTCTGTTTTGTAGCTTCAAACTCCCTTACAATTCTTTCCAGAGAAAGACTGTTCCTCACTGAGGTCTCATAACATTTGTTTATGGATTTTTATTCATCATTTTTGTGCCAGAAGTCCAAGAACTATGCCTAGAGGTGGAAACACTAACGGTGACCATAATGGCCCTTTGCTGGTCAGAGAGAAAATGTAGGCTTTTGTTTTGACAAGTAACCTGTCACCTAATATTTTTTCTCCATTTTTTTAACAAACCACAGCAAAGTCTCTTAGGAGGTATCATTTAGTCTGATACTGGAGAAGTGTCTGTTTTATTTTCTTTTATGCAGGCAGACACTGCAGGCAGCCTGTGTCTGGCAGGACTGAACTTAACACAGTTCTGTTCCTTTCCTGAAGGCAACAAGACTCAGTGCAGATTCCCTGCCCTTAGCTGTCCACTGAACATGGTCCATCTACATTGAAATAGGAGGCAAATAAATACTGTAACTCAGAGATTTCATTAAACATTTACTTTAAAATCACTTGACAAAACTATTGCTTTGAGGTTTGTTTATCTGAAGTGTGGGCAAGGTTTCTGTAAACCCGAGTTTGAAATTCCTATGTATCACATTTTCTATTGATTGAAGGAAAAAAACCCTTCTCTTTCACTCACATTGTAATTAATACCCAGTACACTTGCTCTCTTTCTCAGTGTTAGTTTGCAGGTTAGCCAGTTTATGGACCATTTGATATGCAAATTACTGACCATCATATCCACAGGTTTCGTGCAGGTTGTAATCTTTGACTTCTGAGTCAGATCTTTTGGCAACACCCTTAGAAAACTGCAAAACCAGCAAGCAGATTTGTGAAAACAAAAGTTGAAATAATTTATTAACATGATCACTTTCTTCAGGGTTTCTTTGTCTTACAGAAGTGTATAGCACAAAATGTATGCCTCAAAAATTTGTGTTGATATAACTGTATTGCATTTCAAGTATAATCATACCCTGAAAAATTATTTTGTGCTGACAAAAAACTGATAAAACAGACATTTTCATTAGCTTCGTCCATTGGAGTTCCTATTTAGATGTTCTATTTGCATTGTGAGAAGTTAGGGTCCAGTAATAATACAAATATTGCAATCATCTGATGGGACTTTAGTGAAAATATTAATGTACATGTAGCCAGTAGGAATTATAAATGAGGTTTTAATATAGTTTAAATTAAAATGTGTCAAAAAATCCCTGAGAAATTGGTATGCAAAACAGATGTAGTAAAATATAAAAGGTAAGTTTTGAATTGCTCGAGTTGTATCTTTAGTCAGCCATTGCCTGTCTGTGGATCACATCAAAGGTGAACATGGTGAAAAGGGTAAGAGGCTAGATTTTTGATTGAAAACAACTTTTTATATTCTAAAAAAAAAATCCATTTTTTAATCTTTATTGAGTATAGTTTTTATTTCCTGTAATAGTTTCACAATAGTAGTTTGGAGATTAGCAAGAATAAATTCTATTTGGAGGTACTTAGTCTCAATATAATCTGATGGTCAATAAAGTTTTTTGAATGTTATCTTGTCAGTCTTAAAATCAGAGCCTTTATAATTTTTTTAAAAATCAGCTTATTGAGTCTGCAGGAAATTTAAACCTCGATATGCTGGTTTGTCCTATAACCACAGACTAAATACTCTGCTCTTCCGTGATTTATGTATTGACAGTGTTTTCTTCCACAGGAACAAGGATAGGCGACGTTAGAAATGCCTTCTGCTTGCCCCAAATGCCCTTTTCACTGCTTTTCCATGTATGTCCATGTGGAACACAGTATGGAAAGATAGTTAATGATGCAAAGTCCCCAGATCTGGTAGGGTTTCTCAGTACTGCCACTGTTTGTACATTTGGCAGGGGTTGTATCTACATTGCTGTGATGGCAATGCTGGATGAACATGTCTGAGTCAGATTAAACCTGTTAGTTAAAACCTGAGTCGTTACCCATCTGCTTGGGCAGGCTGTAAAGGCTGCTCTGAACTCCAAGCAAGTTCAATTCCAGGCAGATCTGTTCCATCTGCAGAGGAAATGTGTCTACTGCAGTTTTTGTCAGAAACTTTAATGACACTTATGAAAGTCCCACCTTTGGAATTTGGGCACTTTGTGTCATAAGCAATGTACTTACTGGCCCTGACACTGACAAATACAGTGCACACTATTTGCACGGGTTTATGTTTATATATGAGGTTTTAAATTTTTTTTTATATAGAGAACATATATACATNAATATATGTAAACTTGTATATATATATATGGCTTATATATATATATATAACTTATATATATGTATAAGTTTACATATATTTATTTAAGGGTGTAATTTGAGATGACTTCCAGGCATCAAGTAGGTTTTTAGATTTGTATTGCAGTTAATCTATTGTCTTAAATTCTTTGAGAGAGAAAGCAGAAGAAATCACAGCAGTGTAGAGATTTTATTTTATAAATAAAGGTCAGAGTAGAATATCAGGTTTTACAAAACCTTCAGATGTGAACACTTTGATTTGATGAAAGGAAAAAAAAGCTCTTTTTCATCAGGACTTGCAAAATAATACATACTTGTTATTAGTGAATCTTCATTAATTCAAACCATATTCTCTGAAGATTCCAGATTGAAATTTATTTCATCATAAGTACCTATAAATTTTTCATGTCCAGTACACAATATAATGCTTATAGAGTAAATAACATATGCTAATGAGGCAGTAGCCATCTATCCACCCCACACACTGATATTATTAAGCTGCAAAATAGGTAATAAAAAGTTATTTTATTTCAAGTACCATTTTTTTGAGAAAAACCATGTAAATGTTGATGCATGGTGAATTAAAGTAAATTAATCTGATTATATGAGTGAATTGAACAAGCTGTGCAATATAAATATTTTAATCACTTCTTGATCCAGAAGTACCTCATTTACAAATGAGCAATTACTTTCTACCTCATGGGAGTTGTCTTTAATTATGAGGTAGTCTAGTTGGTGCTATACAAAAAGTACATGTAAATATCAAACATCAGACCCTTGAATCTGTAATTTGTAATATGAACAGCATTTTATATCCCTTGGTGCAAGCCTGTTTTTGTTTTACACTAGTGATTTTATTTACAGTGTTTTTACCTGAGCAGACCAGCCATTATGCAGCTTTCGTTTAATCTGTGGACATAGAAACACTTCCCAGTGGAAGTTTGAATGTAGGCCTATTAAATTTAATCTTGGGCTTGTTTTTCTCAATTCCTTATAGACAAGCTTGCCAGTGCTTTAAGCCTGAGGACTAGAGGTTATAAACAAAGTTCTGGATGTAAAAGTGAATTACTACATGTTGTTTGTCATATGTGAGATATGTATGCCTCTAGTGTTACTAAAAGCTTAATCAATCTATTGTGCACTTAGTTCCCATATCTATAGCAAAGGATATTGGAGTCTATGAAAGGAAAGATGTTTGCAAAAGGAGACCAAACAGTTTTGTGTAGCACACTGTGGTGCACTTTGCTGGGCATTCTTTATTTGTGGGGAAGGAACTAGCCTTCCTAGTCCAAGAGACTAGGTAGTCTCAGTAGGTGTCATTTATGTACTGCATTTGTGGTATTCTGGATGAAAATTAAGGACTTGCTGCTGATTGTTTCACTTCTGTGTGATCTGCACTGGAAACACAAAAATAATGGGCTGAGAATCCTGGAGGCAGAATTTTTTATGTTCCAATTACTAATTTTTCCTTAAAGAAGGCCATCAGATTTTCTAGCATGACATATATAAAACACTTATTTTATGTAATGTGAGAGTGAAAGTCACGTGCTTTTGAGGCAACACTCTAGTCCAACACAGCATTGCAATTTTATATAAGAGATGGTTGAATAGACTAACTCATGTTCAAACAGTATGCATACTTTAGAGGGAAAAGAAAGGAAAAAAAAGCTTTTCCTGGTTCATTTCAGAGAAGTGCTATTCATCATATGGCTCACTGTTGTAACAAAAAAATGAAACAGAAGAAACTGAATGATCTGTTAAAACATATGTGGTGCTGTGAAATATGTTCTGGTTTTGCTATCTTTCCGGCAAATGTCAATTAAGCATAAAAAATCATTGTTTCCAAATATCACCAGAGATGACAATTACCACAAATCTATCTTTTATGCAACTCTAAATTTCCATAATGTACCTTTACTGACAGTGACAGGAGAAAGAGTGTCATTATTTGTATAAATGGATGAGGAAGAGTCCTTAGAATTGCTTCCCATGTACTTCGCTGAATTTACTGCTTCTGCCACAAACCCCCACTTGTGTCCTGAGATATTTGTTTTCAAGATTCTGACTTTGATTTTACTCTAGTGATATCCTATGAGGAATCTTCTTCATTTCCTTCCTTCTACTTCAATCTAGTCTATTGAAGAAATACGGCTTTTTAAAGCACATGGTTCTTTTGAGATGTAGATGAGTGACAAATGGTAGCTTCTAAGTTAATCTTTGTATCTTTGGGATTTCTATTTGGCTGGGGCCCATTCAAAGACTTCCATCATACTGTAGTATTGTTTTGTAGAAATGAGACACGGAAACCTCTGAAGTATAAATCAGAATGTCAAAATGACCTCTGGGAGCTATTCTGTGAGTGGAGTATATGTTCTTACAAGGGATTAAGTGCAAGAGAATGGACAGTGCTACAAGTAGATGGGAATGGACAAGAAAAAATGGAAAATGCAGAAAAAGCAAAGACTTGCTTTCACACTTCCTACTCCCTTGTAAATATGATTTGTTTATAGACACTAATGAAATTTCCAATAAAACTAATCTGAAAAGATTTCAACTCATTAATGGGAAAAAGCTGGCAAATGAAAATGTAAACAAATGAGTTTCCAACTGAACATTTTGTATTCCTAAATTAATGCTTTTGCAAAGCCTGCCTCCATTTCCTTCAGTAAAATAAATACGCTTGGAATATGCTGTTGACAGTCCAAAGGAAAATGTAATTCATAGATTATAATTATCAATATTAATAGATTTAAAACCAGTATAACTCTCTTTAGTTTAATCTTTTGAAATTAAATCTATTCTCATTAAGTATGAAGGATTTAATTTTTCTTATTGCTTGCAACATCATCAATGGGTATTACCAGTATTATTTATTAAGCTTCAACTTAAAACTTTGAAACTATCTGAAATTAAAACATACCTAATTGATACCTTGGGAAATGAATTAAAATAATGAAGAAATTTTCCTGAGTATCCTGTTTGTATTTCATTTATTTACTGCTAATAACAGACAAATAAGAAACAAAATAAATACTCTAAGTTTTATATGTTAAGCAGCAAAAGAATTTTAAGATATCCAATTGCACCAAGTTTACTATACCATACCAGGTTTGAATAAGTAAAATAAGCATATGGCTAACTTGATTTAATTGAGAGATCCAAATATTTATAATTAAACACATAGTTTTTATGTTCTTAGCTTGGAGCTTCGATAGCTAAATTCCAGTATTTCTACAGGATTTCTTCTTGTAAATCTAAAGTTTTGGCTTTAATTTTTATACTGCAGCACTCTCTCGTATCTTATGTCATTCCACATGATGAGTCATGGTAGTTAAATATAAAAAGCAACTATCAGTTCAGTCTGTCCTTTGTGTCAGTGAGGACAGGCCAGCCAGTGAGTACCCTCTGTAGTTCATTGAAAGAATTAGAAGTGATTCTGTCTCTTTTTGAGGAGGTTATGGGTTGATAGGGCTGAAAAGATGACTCTTCTTTTGTTATTAAATAATCAATGCCTATATCTGTCCAACTATATCTACATCTACATCCATATTTTGATCAATATCTATAGATAGACACACAGATTTAACCTCCTTTTGCCCAGCTTGCTGGCTGTAGAAACTGGAGCATGCTGCGTCCATTAACATTTCTGTTCAGGACTTTGTGCTTTCCTTTTCCAAAGCCATCTGTAGAGTGTATTACCTCTTGCTATTTGCAGACTATGAGGCCTCTCTACTCTCAAAATACAGGTACTGGTGTAGTGTATCTGTCTGTCTTAATTTAAAATTAGTCATTGTAAGGAGTTTAATTTAGTGTAGCTGCATACACCTATATGAAAATCTAGGTAAGGTATTAATAAGTAAAGAAGTTGTTCCTGTTGTCAGGCTCCCAATATATCACGAAATTTACCTGGAAAGTGCTCCTTATACCTTCTGCTGTATTCCTGAAGAAACCTCTACTACTACATTGTACTGTCCATATGGTGCTTGTGTTTTAGACTCCTAACACTTGTTACTAGTGTTTCAACACTTTGCTGTTTTCATGGTATATAAAAGCATTCTTCCATGGATATATTATCTCTGTTTGATTGACCTGCAATAGAGACTGGAGAAAGTAAGTTTGATTTTGGTTTAGGTTTTGGTTTTACTACTGGGTAAAATCATTACCCTGGAACTAAGGATTAGCAAGTTACTTCATTGATTAATATCTCCGTACTAGAGTGCACCTATGATTCAAGGAAACAGAAGGAGTTTTAAAGAGAAACTATGTGTTTTTTTAAAAACAAAAATGTTTCTGTGTATATTTTTCCCAAGGTCTAAAAGTGTTCTATTTCTTCTTCCTGAAAAGATATCTTTTGTATAAACTTAGAGGGAAAAGGAGTCAAATTCTGACTTTGACAGTGTCACTTTTTGTCTCTGCAAATTTTTATGTAATTCTTGTGTCTTTTTATGACTTTGTTTCTGTCTTTTGTATCACTGATATGTAGGAAAAAAATCCAGGGAGTTGAATGTATCTTTGTCTACAGGAAAAAATTGTAGCTAATGATTTGTGCTCTGTAAACAACAAAAGGCAAGAAGACAGCAATGCAGAGGAGCATCACCTTTTCCCTGGGCTGTGTGAGCCTGTGGCACCATCCTGTGAAAAGTGTGGTGTATTTCTTGTCACACGTGAAAATCCATTGCAGAACTGGTGCACTAAGATATTATTATGTAGTACCTTCCTTCTTATTTTTTTAGAAAACTTATTTTCTACAGGTTTTAGGATGGAGATGAACCCAGATTTATTATCTACTGTCTAATGAAAAATACAGCATGCAAAAAGGGGGCTTATTTTTTATTTCTATATGCTTAGTTACCTTCTGATCATAAAAAATACAGAAAAACTCCATAAATAGGAATTATGCATCTCTCCTTTATTTATTTTATAGCTAGTTCTTTATTCCATTGTTTGATTAACAACCTCTCACCTTCTGCCTGAATATCTTGGTTTTCCCTTTTTTTTGTTGTTACTCTTGACAACTGCCAGATTCCTTTGAGGCTAAAGCACAGTGTATGCCCATGGGAAGAGAAAGTCCGACTAGGCAAAGCAAGGTATCTTAGACCTACTGAGAAAAGAGGTGTTACTGTCAAATGGGAAAATGGTGACGAAGGGAGAGTTTCTTTTTCGTCATTTTCATTTGCAACGAAGCTGGAAAAACAAGAATATAAAATTGTCAGAGTCCTTAGGCTACAGTGTTAGAAATACTATTATAATTTACATTTCCTTTCATGGTCCAGCTGCTACTTACTACATGGAATTATAGATGTTTTATGTTTAGAGCTGATATGGAGATATCTGAAAATCCTACATGTTTAAGTGTTGATTAATTTGATATTTGCTTTATATTTAAGACCATTGAATAACAGAAGTGATACCAGATTTTTTTCTGATAATCTATTCATTACTTCCTTGAAAAATTGTGGAAGTTGAATATTGGATAAATGTTTATGCAGGCACTCTAAGCAACTAGTAGTCTGATCACATTCAGAGTTAATTAAAGTTGCAAATAAAAGAAAGAACTTTGGAATCCCTTGCCAAATCTTTTTGTCTCCTGTAATATAATTTAACAGAGAGGAGGAAGTTCTGTAATCTTTGTTTATCACTTTGGAACTAACTTCCTTAGGAAAGAAACACAGTTAAGCCTTGATATCTCATCAGTGAGATAAAGCTATATATGATGATAACCATTCTTCTTTAGAACCCTTTTTTGAGACATCATTGTGACCTGGTAGCAAAGGGGATCTCAATAAAAGCATTTTATTTTCTGTACTGAGAACAATGTTTTATTTGTTGCTTTCTCCCTAATAAAATGAAAATGTAGAAAGAATTTTTCAGACTACTGTACTTTTTTCTATTAAAATGAGTGAAAATAACTACAGACAACCTTTTCAATTGCTTTATATGGAGGTACTTAAAGTACATTGCATTTCATTTTTATTTTAAGAATAAGTATTTTCCAGTGCCACTAGGTGTCATCATATCTATTATTAAATCCTATACAACAGCTCTACCCAGTACCTAGCAGACAAAGTTGATGACTTAATCAGCTTCATCAAAATTTCAGTTTAAAAAGAAACTGAACAGGCAAAAATATTGTGAAATTGGAGATGTTAATTCCCAAAAGCTAAGCTACTCAGAAAATAAAGAATTCTATGAAATCAGAGAGTTGAAAATTTAAAACTAAAACTCTCATTTCATTAATCTTGCTACTGTTGAATACAGAGGTGCCTCCTTTCACCTGATATTCCCCATTACTGACTATTACATCAGTCAGATTCCCGAAAGGACAGAGGCACATATCAAGAATGAGCTTTACCTTCTTAAGTATAAAGTCGTGACCTGAAACACCAGTGACACTGTTAATCCCGGAAGAAACTTCTCATGTCAGACCTAAGACCTCTGCTCTAAACATCTGTAGTATTCATGCAGACGGGCACACACTTACACAGCTGTCCATGCCCAAGCATTTGCCCCCAAGCTGTGTTGTTTAGTGCTCCAGTGAGACAAGAGAGCTCTGCCCAAGCGCTTTGATGATGTCAAGATACCAAGTGTATGTAACAACTATGTAACATACTAGTATATGACTTGGTTCCACAGCTGTAAGAAGAAATACTTTTGTGTTGGTTTTCTTTCTTTTTAGAGACAAGTGATGGTGAGGCAGTATTTCTGCTTTTTGTAGGATAGAGGATATGTTAGGTGGATTCAAAATGTTCAAAAGTGCATTCAGGTTGTTACAGGCCCTGCTTTAACTACATAAACTCACAGCACACAATGATTTCACTATCAGAAGCATTCCTTAGCTATCTGACTCTATGCTAGGTTAACTGAGTATAATTTTCCTCTTTTCTATGGATGACTAGACAATCTAAGGTCTATAAGGGAGTGTGGAAATCAGTTAAACATTCTAATTGGTCAGAATATCAATTTAATTCTTCGTTTCCAGGCTCTGTGCCTCAGCAGGTATTGTTTGCTGAACATCCAGACTTTCTGTTGGTTTCGTTCTTCCCTAGACACCTTCTCACTCAAAACCTCCTAATTATGTTTCCACTGGAAAATATCTAATTCTGAGGCCAGTTCTTTTTCATAAGAACCTTACACTAGAATCTCTTGGCTAATTACATTTGTATGCCTTACAGGGAGAACAGAGACCTCAGACACTGCATAATGTGGGACTATTTACTTAAAATTCAGCAGAAGTTTAAAGGTGGCCACTGGGAAAATGAAATAGTCAAATATTGAACTTGTTCAAAGAAACCAAAGCAATTCCACTCTCGCCCCCATACTTACAGTAATTTAACATACTTATTAGTCTCTATTCTGTCATGATTCTACCTTTAAGTGAATTCAACTAAGTGTACCAATTATGTTCTCTTAAGTTTTTATTTTTCAAAGGTGAAGCTGTCCAAACTCCCAGTGTTAGGAACTTAGAAGGTGACATTTCACTAATGACTGCTCTGAGAAACTGACAGAGATTGATAGAGTGGTTTTAAAGATGTCCCCATGAGAAGCATCTTATGAAAATGACACTGAAACTTTTAAAAAACTGTGTTGTGAGAGTGGTTTTGTTTACAAGAAAGAACTGGTATAGAGAAGCAGATCAAAGCAGTTTTCCAAACGCATGGTGTGTATTTTTTTGTTTAGAAATGTCTTCAGAGTGTTTTTTAAATAACAGATTTATGCTTAATAAAAACTCACTGAAAACTATTTTTCACTTTTCTGCATACCAGAAACATGCACATTATGGGACATTATGCACTGGCAGCTCAAAGAACGAGTACTGAATGAGGAATTTCCTGTTGAAAAACCTTCAAATCTCAGTATGAACAGGTCCACGTGGCACACCCCTCTCCTGCCATGTATTGGGAAATTAAAGCCTTGTCTCCTAGTCTGTTTTTGTTGATCGCATTATCTCACTATAGATACTAGAAACCTCAAGGTTTCATTAGAACAGGTATTGCATTTAGGCTTTTCTCTTCTGCAGGAAACAAAAGGGCCAGGAAGCTTCTTTAGGTTCTCCCTATTGCCCACTTCCTCATTTGGGCAGGCACAGCCACCAAAGGTTCCTGTGATGCAATCTGCATTTTGTAGCCATGCATCTACACTTCAGGCATCCTAATATTAGTGGAGTCTCTCTGCAGTCAAAACCCAAACAGATGAAGAGACAGCTCCATCTGTCATGGAGAGAGCAGGAGCAGTTCTGAGAACCTGGGACAGCCCAGCCCAGCCCTGTTCAGTAGTTCAAATGTGCACTTGCAGGACACAGTGAAAAGAGTGTTTGATCTTTGGGATTCAGTGTGATTTTTATATCCAATTGCAAATGCAAGCAAATGGCATATTCAAGAAGAATACTCTGTGCCTCTAGGTATAGGCAAATGTGCATCACGGGAGGTGAGCAGTGCTCATCTAAAAAGAGTATGAAACCCATCATTACGTTGGCTTTGCCTAAGTGTACAGTTCCCTGCTTTGACACCACCCTTCTCCCTGTGAAGGAATCAATTTGCCACTGAAAGCTGCTTGACTTTCATCAGAGAAAAACAACTTTGATATTAATCTTTTATACTATTTCAGAAGTAAATCTCACCTCTCCAGATTTAGTAGTTAAAGTAAAATTAAGCAGGATATAAGTGCTGATAGGAAATCTGCTGTTCTCCAGCTTGAAAGGATTCATTCTAGCAGCCTCATCACTACTTCAGAAGAATTTCTCTTCAGAAGAAATAATGAGAAAGGAGGCATTTTATTCTCCCTTGACTTAGAGATGATTTTCAGGTCTCTGTTGGTCTAGTCTCTCTTTTGGAAAGAGAAGTGTGTGAGTATAAATATAAATGCCACCCTCACTGATTCCCCTGTATCCTCTCTGTCTTTGAAAAATAATTAAAACCAGAAATAGAAGGGAGTGCTTGAGATGGGAATTGCTATCTATTGAGCACGTGGTCATAGTTGTACAGTTCTGTATGGTTTCGTACAGTTCTCTATGGTTTTATACAGTTCATAAAAATCTATTTCATTCACATGATTTCATGTGGAGGATACATATTGAAAAGTGGCTTAGAGAGATGTTAATCATTGCTGCTATCTATTTCTTAAATTGTCATCCTGTCAGGTGCAGTGCAGGTTTAAAAAAACCAATATCCTTTTCTTATGGGTATATCAATGCATTAAACTCTTCGTGAGAAGCACTGCCAGATCAATAAGACATTTTATCCACATTTTCATGGTGGTCCCCTGAGCCTCCTGTTTCCATCCTAGCTATTAATTGAGTCAAGTGACAGCAGATATAAAAAAGACTTCCAGCTCCAAGTCCTTTCACTAATCCTACAGTGAAACCTTTCAAACTGATATTCAGTTTCTCAGGTGGAAATTTTCTGCCTTATTTCCCTTGCACAATGCCATGCACCCTTAATATTTTTTTCAATTATTATTATTTTCCACCTACAGAGCAACAATTACAATGACTAAGACATTTTAGGATCCAACGACAATTGAAGGCAACAGAAGATGCTTTTACTTTGGCAATTTCAGCATGGGTTTCCAATCATGTGAGACCTCCTAGGATTTACCTTTATCTAATTATGAGATATCAATGCAGTGATGTACATCGATGTGACTGTCTATCCCTTGAAAGTTCATCTTTTGAATCTTCATGTCAGCTAGGCTTTGCAATGACATACCCAGGATCTCTGGTTCCCATGCATCACTGATTTCATGTACCTGCCTTCCAGGCTTCCTAGCCCTGGGCATGTAAACTACTTCTTTGGTCCTGCTGACGAGCCCAGCTTTCAAATTAATCTTCCTCTAAAGAATACAAATATACCTGAACACTGGTTTATAAGAAACAAATTAAATGGCAAAGCAAAAGCCATGAGACCTGGTGTGTATTACCGGTAAGGAAGGAAATTTGCCTTTTCAAGTTTACAGCTTGTTACTGTCAAGAGATTGTGTATGAGACTCTGTGGTAGGGAGCACTGTTTCTTCTATCAGGCAGAATGGTAGAGAGGAGCACACACTTATCACAAGGATCGTTCAAATCATTTGCTTCTGGGTATTACAAACAGCTGTGTTTAGATCTGGCATGTCTCACCTGTACTGTGTATATTTGCCCACATTATACATGTACTGTGTATTGACATGGAATGGATATAACAAGGTAAAAACCAAAAATCATATGGATCACCATTCTGGTAAATTAGTGAAAGAATAGAAATAACGTAACAGAAGCAGTTCTGGAATGAGGGAAGAAACAGCACAAATATCAGAGAAGACACAACACAAGAGTATCACAGCTGTCTGTGACTCGTCCTAGGGGCAAGGCGTGGGTGGACAGATGGCTCAGGAGTAGGAAAGTGGAAAAATGGGCAGAAAGTCCAACTCTAACAGTTCAGCAGAAGAGCTTCCATGAATCAGAAATAATTCTATTCGGAAGCAGGTCGGTGTGACAGTGTTTTGGGACATGGAGAATGAGGAAAAGCCTATGTTTATCTGACAAGGATAGTCTGTGTTGCACTGGTTTTCTCTGCCCAGGTTAATATGCTTCAATTGGTTCTAAAAGCCAAAGAAAAAATGTGTTTGAATCCAGGAGCAATACCCACTCCCACATTTCTGAAAGCAGGGCAGGGGGCTGCTGTGGTTTGCTGCCAGCGTCATGTTCCTGGGTGAGGTGAGAGCACCGTGGTATCTCTGAGCCCATGTGTCAGTCCTTCCCATGTGGTCCTCCCACAGACAAATAGTTTTAGGTTATACGTACAAAATTCTAAATGTTTCTAGCTGTCCAACAGATTGACTGGTTCAACATGCCATATTTTCAATTTTCCCAGTAATTTTTATGTTTTTCTATAACCTCCCTATCCACATGAACTTTGTGATGACAATTTCATCTCTCTTCAGTAATAAAAAAAAGACATCACAGTATTTCTCTGTGATGTAAATGTGACAACACTGGAGCAGAAAAATAAAATAAGAAGAGAAATATAAAAATAGATCTAGGTATCCTATAATTTTAAGTCAGTGTTAGGGCTTAACTTGGTTTGTTGGGGTTTTTTTCCCAGTGCTTAGGTTTGGTGATGTTATTAAGCTGTATGTTTTATTCTTCATGATGACAAACTGGAAAAACAATCAGTGCTAGCTTCTGATGAAAGGAAACACAGTGGTATCAACTCTTGAAATCACTGCTAATTATCTTCATTTTCGCTAAATTTGGGTATTTTCAAATATTTGAAGGCTAAAGGTGTTAAAATTGGGTTTGGATTTAAAATCTCTGTTGTAAAAATACTTAGATATTATTACTACTATTACTTTCACTAATATCACTATTGTAAATGTTAGAATCCAAAGGCAAGTCAGAACCCCAGAGAATTTAAAGTTTAAAAGAAACGTACTGTTAAATTTAGAGCAAAGATGAAAGTTAAAAACAAAAGCTTAAATAATATCAAGGAAAATTAAATTGTGTGAAAACACATTCAAAAAATCCTGTATCTTTTTCTGATAAATTACTGTTGAAGTACTGAATTCTCTCTCCTTCCTGTTTTTAACAACTCTTAGTTCACAAATAGGAAAGTACAGATAATTTCCAATTCTATGTGCTCTATGAATGGTACAGTACATGTAGATGGTGAAGTAAATTCTTTGTCATTAACAAGGAGGCTGAATTTTGAGTGAAGTGCCAAATAGAAGTCAGCTTTACCTGTAAAAGCACAACTGGTGTTTTTTGTAACTGAGAAGCCCTAAAAGGTTTCACCATGAGCTTCAAGACAGGAGTTTCAAGGGAGTCTTCCAAAAGAGTCATAATACAGTTTGTGCTGTATGCTAGCAACATGCTCAATATGCCATTTTATACATCATAATTTTCTGGTTGTGATTTTGTTTATCTTTTTACTCTAGACTTGCTTCCTCCCATTCCTTTTTCATTTGTCTCTAGGCTTTGCCTTTCCATGCTTCCTTAACTTCAGGTTTTTACTTTTGCTTCTCTGATTAATTCTTTGTGACTTTTCCCTTAACCATCTGTATTCTCTAGGGGTCCTCTGAGGGCATAATTCTGAACTTCATGATCAGAATGACTAGAGTGACCTTCAATAGCATTAGGTTCATTACAAACTTTGTCAATACCAGCTCTTCAGTTTTTGCTACAAATTTAGCTGTATAAATAATATTATGATGCCAGGATTTATAAAAACTAAGCCTATTTCAGCAACAGTAACAACATCAACGAATGATGACATATTAACATAGGAATTAAACTTTGAAACACACAATTACTCTGATAACCTGTATAGAAACAATACTGCTAAATATAGCTAGACATTTAAATGAAAACACCTTCTTGAAAATTATGACATCAAATTAAAATCATTAGATTTGTTTTTAAACTAAAAGTTTAGCTTCTCTTTATCTGATTCAGTGTAACCTCTTTGAGCAAAGAGAAGGTTCAATAATTGTCATTTCAAGAAGTGAAAACTGACATTGTCAAGAAATTATCCAACTCCAGGACTGGGAGATAGGAGGAAAAGCAGCAAACAACTTCAACAAAATTGCAAAATGGGTTTTACACCAAATTTTTATGTTACAGATTGGCCATTGCGTGTATATGACACAGTTCAGTAAAAAATATTGGAAAGAGTCCAGCTCCAGTGCTGGATCAGTGGGCAAATGTTAACATGGCACTTTCCCCAAGATGATGTTTGTTACCTCTCATGACTGTACATGCTCTGGTTATCAGTTTTGCTTAGCACTGGCTGGATCAGAGAGACATACCCTCAAAATGCTAACTCGTGATGACTGCTTTCACATTTAAACCTGCCAAACTGGACTATAAAACAAGTAAAATCTATTTCGTGAAATTATCAGTGCTACTGTTCCTGCTAGTGCTGGTAGGTCTGAAAATAACTTCAGGACATCCTGGCACTTCAGTTCCAGCTGACACAAACTACACCAGTACGAAAAATCATTATTATAAAATAAATGTGAAGTGTTTTTATTAGATTTGAGATAAATGAAACTTTGGTTCATTTGTCTACACCTGTTTTCTTGCCTCCATATATAACTTCATTTTCTTAATTGTAAGGAAGTTGGTGCAGAGCACTGTAGCAAGTTTCTCTCTCATTTTTCACCCTAAAGGATTCACTTAACTTTTTCCTACAAAAAGGAACAGCTCTTTCTTTGTAGCATGGCTCTGGCTACCCACAGTAGAGATATCCTTTTGTCCTGTGAGATGTTGTCTCAGAATATTCAGGCAATGGCACTTGGGATGCATGGCCAAATGCCCTACTTCAAGGTTATACACAGCCACATGTGCCTGCCTCAGTCAGCACTCCATTGGACAGATCTTTCAACCGGCAGCATTTTCTGCTCAACTTCCCTCATCACTTCATTCGCTTTATAGAAAAAACATTCAGACACTTGTCATCTCATGAAAGCAGCCTGAGTACTTTTTTTTGCCTTTCACTCAAGCCACTGAAAGATGTTATTCTGCTGCAAACCATAGTCCTAAACTCAACTATCTTTTCTTTATGGGAGTAGATTATAAAGATCAATAGAGATGTTAGTAGCCTCTCCCTAACTTGCACTGTAATTTCCTCCTTGCTTGTGTATTTTCTTTTCACTTTTGATGTCACACCCATGGTTCCCATCTTATCCTGATATCAACCTTTTCTCTGCTCTACAAATGCTCTCCATGTTCATCTCCTACAGTTCCAGGGGCATGGCATGCCCAGGCTGTCCTGCATCTCTCCTCTCCTGAAAAGGATGAGGGATCCTTTTCTCTTTGCAACATCATCAGGGAGGTCTGTGGACTGATGACCTGTGAGTGTGGTAGCTGCCTGCTTCAGTGGGTTGGTCTGAGCCTAATCAAGCCTGAAGAAGTTGTAGAAGTCAAGGGATCATAAAAGAAACAACTTACAGTAGATGGATTAATCAGAGCATGCATTTTTATAACATTTATGAAACAACACGCTGCCTGCGGTTGTTGCACTTGTCCTATCTTATAGCTGTTTCTGAGGAGTTCTACCTGCATCTCAATCTCCTTTCTACAAAAAAAAAACAAGTTATTAACTGTATACACAGGCCTGACGTGAGCAGAAAGATCTGATAAGCTGAGTCTTGCACACATTGAAATGAAGACACATTGTGAGATTGATTTTGGGCAACCATGAACACCTACCAGAAATTTAAAAACACTGCTAAAAAATAATTATTAGTATATAATTAAATGAAAATTGAAGAACAAACACTAGGAAACCCTAATAACATTTATATCTCATTTCTATTTATATTAGTAGCAGATTTTAGACTCCATACTCAATTGAACCTTTTCTGCTATTTAATAAACAAATCGCTTGGGTTCAAGAATGTTGTCTATGTTTATTTTTGCTTAATTTCTTTTTTTTCCCCCTCTGTTGTCCCTTTTCTATGTATGTGAAATAACACATAGTACAAGCAAGTATTCAAATAAGATTTTTTTAAAAAAGAATTTTGTTCTCTGACATAAATTATGTTTGATATGGCCCTTAAGTTAAAGTTTGTACTGCTTCACTTGTTCTTCTTTAAGTATGAAGCTATTCTTAGAAAGTGATTTAAACAGAGAGATTTAATATTTCTTTACCTCATAGGATATAGACAAAAAAATCCTCTGTAGGGAACAACCCACTTGTTTCTGCTGCAACTATTTGCATGTACTTATCAATTATGCATTACTTCATAATGTGGGGCATTTATCTGTCTTAAAAAAATAACATCACCACAAAAACTTAGAACTGTATCAAATATGTCAGAATAATGGTTTTACTTCAGCACTATAGGTTGTCCTTACGAGGGAGTTCGTGTTTGATAATGAAACTGTCCTTAAATAATTCCTCAGAAGTTTCTTGTGTCATAAAGATACTTGTTACTTCTTCAAAGTAATAAATATTTTGCTTCCTCTTCATGACAACTGGGATGGAGAAATGCAAACTTTGGTGTTCTCAATACCTTGCTTTCTTGATATCTTTAGAATAACCAGCTGGCCCTTTGAATTGCATGGGCTATCCATGGGGTCTAGCTACTTGACCAGGCTCACCCCACTTTCTAAGAATATGTGTATGTTGAGACCATCTGTGTTAAGGTCATCCAGTCAGGGAACTTTTTTATCAAAAAGGTATCAAAAGTAAGGGGAGAAATTATAAGTGATGGCACACAGAGACACAAAGGAAAAACAGGGATAACAGAAACAATACCGAGGACCTGAAGCTTTCAACGGCTAGTTGTTGGGCCACCAAGAAACTGCAGGCACAGTATTAGGCACAACCTGGACCTTCTACTGATAAGAAGGGAAAAACAAGAGGAAAATGAGGATTTGGAATATCCAAGTGCAGCCCGTGGGACAGTGGAAGATTTCTGAAAGAACACTTAGGGTGAAGGGATGGGGTGGAACAGAGAGGAAATTAAACAGAAAGGCATACAAAATGGGCTTGATGTGTCTAAACTGGGACTGGTCAGTACGTTTTTCTGACTAAGCCTGATGTTGGATCATCACAGTCTGTCCCATTTTCTCATTAAATCCTTTCTTAAATATCTCAGTGTACTCTCACTCTCTGTTTCCTGTGTCAGGGCTGTAAGGGCTGATTGCCAGTAAGTGAGTGGATTTGGTGCCAGCAACTGGAGTAAGGCCAAGGTGCCCTGTGGCCTGTGGTGTCAGATACTAAAGTGAGTGGAGGTCTCAGCTGCAGCCAGTGGGGTGGGACTGGTGTAACTACTGGGGTAACTGGGGTGAACAAATTGAGAGAGAGGCTCAGTGAGAAAAGCTGGAGCAGGACTGTGGGTCATAACCTGTATACTTGGTTATGACCCTGGTGACAGCTCCTGCAGGTTACTAGTCTGCATCTTCCTCAAACTTGGTATGTGTAGTAGTATGTGTGTGTAATTCACCAGCAAATGCCGAACCAACTGGTTAGAAAGAGAGCCACATGAAGAATAAGAGCCCCTGGGATCCATGTGAGGTTTCCTGACAGGCAGAGAGGCCCTGCAAGTACATGGAGACCCTGCAAATATGCATGTGCTTAGGAGCCTAGAGAGTGTCAAGTGTGTGCCTGCATTAGTGACTCTCAGCCCTGGACAGCTGGAGAAGAGGAAGGGAACTTGGCTGTCTGTACGTCTATATATGTCTATATGTCTATCTTTTATGAGTCCTGGTGATGTTACCTTTGGGTGTTATTGAAGGCCTTTGGCAGTCGGAGCAGCTGCCTGTGTCTGTGTCCTCTGTGTGTGTGTGTGGTGTGTCTGTGGGTTACATGCTCATCTTTGCTGCTGTTGGAACACACAAGTGCCAGGGAAAGCACATCCACTATCTCAGAACAGGGAATCCCAGGTGGGTTACAGTGACCAGGCCGGAGGTATTCCTGGCCCTAAAGTCTGACAGAGGAAGCACTGCTTAACGTCCCATGCCATGTTTCTTTTATTTGGAGATAGGAAATTTGCTATGTGCAGGAGCTGTAGAAGAGGCAAATGCTCTCGCACCATGCTGATGCTTCTCCAAAGAGATTTTAATTTCTTTTGTGGCTTATATTCTTAGGACAGGAAAGATTTAAATTTGCAATAAACATTATGAAGAAAATCAATCTTGTGATGTAACTTTAAATTAAAAGTTATTTTAAAGATTAAAAGACTGTTCTGTGAGGATTGATAGACATGAATGCTTCACATTTGAAGGCAGAATAATATGAGGAAAACAGATGATGCATATTAGAAAATAATTATGTGTATATGAAGCAGTTGCAGAGAGATCTTCCACTGTTCTGATCATCATTAAGAAATGTAAAACTGAGTGCTAATGCATCAGTGCACCAAGACACACAAATCTGCCCCCAAAATACATTATAAGAAACTCAATATAAACTCAGAAACTCAATGGGGCTGCTTCAGAATTACCAAAGTGCAACTATATGCAGAATTAAGCTCAAAGGATTTGACACATGAGGTAAGTGTCTTGTCTCTGACACTTTCTCTGTCTCAAGTTCAGGTTTTATTTATTTAATGAATAATTATTCCATCTTATTTTGTACAACACCAACATTTTTGGGTTTTTGGTTCCTTTTCAAGAATTAATCAAAGGGAGAAATTCATGAAGCGCTGGTCAATAATGAAGCAATTTCTAGCCAATATGCTCAATTCATATTAATTCAGTGGTGCTAAGCCCACTGGCAAAACTTGTGTACTTTGCAACATTGGGCAAGTCTCAAGAGAATGGTAATAAAGAGGAGAGTATACAATTTGCACGGTTAATCACACAGCAGCCATGAATGATACCAGGTTCCTTCATGGTGCAACTGTAGATTGATTGTTCCTATTACAGTTTTTGTACGCAACTCCTCACTTAGACTCAATTACCACTGATCCATATATGGAGAAAATATGAGAGAAATATGGAGAAATATGGAGAAAATATGAGAAAATGTGAAAAGATTTGTCTGGGATTCAACCTGTTATATCAGCAATATTTCTTGTAAACAGTACTCTCAAATGATGAATTTGATTCCAAAGAAATAGCTATTTAATTTAGATGGGTGTGGGTTTTTTCAGAATGAAAAAATGCTATTTAATTCCAAAGAAAATTCAAAGGATACTTTGAGAGAGAGAGAGAGGTGGATTTTACAGGTTTCATGTAATTCTAAACAGTTTAGAGATTAGATAGAATATATTTGGTAACTTTTTTAATGGGAACCAGGGGGAAATTGCTAAGAAGGGAAGATACTGGCTGAAAAGAAAAATGAAAGAAGAGACAGTACTGGAGGGCTTTTGGAAGATGAAGAGTGATTGCTTAAGATTGAGGTTAAATGATTGACAGAATATGACAAAGGGCTAGCAGGAACATATCCTATATGACTATCCACTTTTCAGTCAGACTCTACGTAACAAACTTGTGCTAAAATTAACAGATACCATCACTTGCTTAGTCTGGCTAGCCAATCTGTAATATACACTTTTGAGGCAGAGTGTGGGGAAACATGGAAAGAAAAAGAAATGAAATAGGATAGTTTTGTTCTATTTCTTTGCTTAGAGAACTGGTCTTTTATAATACCCATTCAAAACCAGAAAGCCAGAAAAGAAAAGAAAAGAAAAG
>WBMZ01005224.1:0-161957 GCA_013400975.1 Atrichornis clamosus
CCCCAAAATGGCGGCGGTGCCGCCCCGCCAGGGGGCGGGGGTCACGCACGGCCGCCAGCAAAATGGCGTCCCAGCCTGTGGGCCCTGTTGCCTCTCCTTTGCTTTTTCCTTGCCGTTCCCTTGTTTTTTCCTTCCCTTTCCCTTCGTCCCGTTCCTTTTCCCCGTAGGAAGCTCACCGCAGCGCTGGCTGCCCTTACGCGGCTGCTGCGCGCCCCACACCTCGCCCCGTGTGCTCCTGGAGATACCTGCCTCTAAATAAAACAAATATTAAATAAGCATTGCAAAAATACATAAGCTGCGTGAATAGTTATTTCATGCTTAATATCTTCATTATATAAATGTGTCCGTGCCCATGGCAGGAGAGAGGAACCAGGTGATCACTAAGGTCCCTCCCAACCCAAGTCATTCTACGAACTAAATATTAGTTTGCATTAGGTTTTAAAATACTTTAAAAAAATTAAGTTACATTTTGAATATTTAATATTTATTTTCTAAAAATATAGTTCAGCATTTTCTAAATGCGTGTGAAAAGTTAACCTGTATATATATGGCAGGGATAGAGGGGAATTAAGCTTCCTGTGGATAAAAAGACTAATTGTGGTCAAACACTATAGAAAGCTTTATTGGAGAATCATCGTCAAATCACAGACTGGTTTGGGTTGGGATGGACCTTTAAAGCCCATCCACTCCCACCCCCTGCCATGGGCAGGGACACCTTCCACTATCCCGAGATACTCACAGCCCCATCCAACCTGGCCTTGGACACTTCCAGGGATGGGTCAGCCACAGCTTCTCTGGGAAACCTCATCACCCTCACAGTGAAGAGCCTTAGAGTGCATCCAGCCAATTCCTATATCAATTACAGAATTTTGTTATTTTTTACCAGATTACTCACAGATGCTATAAGCTTGAGCTCATCTGATCTGCTTGATTCTGTGAACAGCAGGCAAATCCCTTAAAGATGCAGCTTTTCCCCCACAGAGCTTACAGTCTAAATAACATTTGTTTTTCTAAGCACAGCTTTAAAGAACTACACAGCAGGAAACAATCCACCTAAGGCCAACTACTCCATCTGAAAATAAAATTATGCAAAATTTTTTAAAAGAATTCTCCATCAAATTAAGAGGTAGACCAGACTCTTGAGGCAATGGTGTTTGAAGCTGGACAAAGAGAAGGATCTGTCCCAGCTAAGAGTTTGGAAGACAATTGCCCCATTCCAGCAAATGCTGGCTCTGCAGGAGGCAAAGCAGGTCAAAGACATTGAATCCCTCTCATTTCAAATGCTGAGAGGGAGCTGCTTGTTCTAATCACAACACATGTACTGACTGTGCCCCTTTTTTATTTGGGGCAACTTCCATCAGCAGATAAAATTTGGGCTCTGGAAAAAGTTTCTTTACAGTAAAGAAGCAAATCCCATGGCATAAATATTGTATATATTTCCAGCTTAAATACTAGCTTCCTGACTCTTATTTTGGATCTGCATTATATGAAGTATGACTTGGGCCACACAGCTTTCAAGCTGTAGACCAGAAGCTTTTATTTTTGGTCTAGTATTTAACAAGATCCAGTGAAATTAATCAAAGCACTTGGAAAAATGCTTTTGTTTAGCTTTTGTTGCTAAGGTGTGGAGCACACCCTGCCCTGTCATATTCCTGAAATTCTGAACACCTCTATCAAGATGAGGAAGAGCAGATCTGAGAGGAGGCAGCACTATCTTTTTAAACCCCAAAAGTGGAACAGAACCCATGTGAAAGGGATACTGCAGACTGTCTCAAACCCAAGAATAATTATTGCAATCTGAAGCCAAATCCAGGGTTTATTTGGCTTCAGGGGAGATGTTACACACATGTCTAAGGGCCATAAAAGAGCAGTCACATTTGATGTTGAGATTTATGTGTCACTCATTTGTTATATAATATAATAAATAAATTTAATTCTTCATAAGAAAGAAATCCCTCCATCTGGAAAGAAAGCCCACAAGGCCTTGGAGATGTTCAAAGTGCCTGCATTTTGTCCTGGAAGCAAATGATGTCTTCCAAGAAGCAAACAGGGATGAAATGCTGTCAGCTGCACAGGTGTCAGGCTCAGAGTGGCTGCAGGGACTCTTGCCTCATTTGTTAGATGCAGTCCAATTTTTTAGAGGCAATGAGGAGTTTTGTAACTGTTATCCACCCTTCACAGAGGTTTTATGCCACATTTGCATGGAGTGATTTTGTTGGGATCAGCATTATCCTCATCATGGTGGCCAACTGCAGGAGCATGTGGAAGGACACTGTCCTTGCCCTGTTCAGCTGGATCAAAGAGATGCTACTGAGGATATCTGGTACCCAAAGCCCGGCTCCTTGGTAGCCTGGGGAATTTCATAGTACATGAATTTTGCCTCGTCCATGTACCAGTGGATTTATATTACGCAGAATTTAAAGTCAGGGTTTCGTCTGGTACCGAAGGAAATGCAGCTGAATTATAAGAAGGATGGTGCTGAATTCAAGGAGGTTTTATGTGTGTTAACTTACCTCATCCTGCAGTTTCTTCCCATGCTGTGAGGGCCACGGAGAGGCCTCCTGTTTAGAAATCTATTCTCATGGTTAGACAATCTCCTTATTACAGGGTTAACAGAAATTTGGATAAAACTAAACCTCGAAAAAGTCACGATTTTTCCTCTTCTGGAAAGTCAGGTGATGCCCCATCCCTGGAAGTGTTCAAGGACAGGTTGAACAGGGCTTGGAGCAACTGGTCTAGTGGAAGGTGCCTCTGCCCAAGAAGCAGGGGGGTGGAATGTGATGCTCTTTAAGGTCCTTTCCAACCCAAACCACTCCATGGTTCTCTGACTGACAGTAATACATAGTTTAACACTGCTGCAGGGAAAAAAAGTGGTTACCACAGTTTAATTTCTGTAGAAAAGGATAGGGATTCTCCAGGTCCTACACAAAGCAGGAAAGGACATCTCTCTCCACAATTCAGGCTGCCCTTGGCACCAATCAGGAGGCTAAAGGAAAAATGAGGGGTGTGGGGGCCGTGACTGTAATCTGTGATCTCACGGAAAGGCTGCACAGAGACAAGATACCTGAAATAAGTTCTAAGCATCTTGCTTAAGGTTTTGTGCTAAAGAAAGATTCTTGAGGAGGACTGTGAAGGTGAGAATGTGCAGTTACTAGTTTCCTCTTGTGACCTCTTCCACTATGCAGTGTTACTTTAAGTCCTAGAATTCCATGTGAAAATGCTCCCACGAGCAGTGCTAAATTTGACAGTTGTGCCATATAATATACATTTCCCATACAAATACAATCAGATCTCAACTCTCCTGTGAAAATCTTGGCTTTCCTGTGTTTTCACAGCAGCACCAGCTTTTCTGGACTTCAGCAGCCTGGACAACTGAGCATCCAGAAAGCTGCTATTAAGCCAGTGTGCATAAATCACCTCTGCGCTCTATGCTGAGCTCACCAGGATTTTGTGCTTCCATGGAATCCCTCTGTGCCACAGGACAGGGAGCTGGAGCAGACTCATTGCTTTTCCAGTGTGGAGCCACTCTCCACATGCACATTAAAGCTCCTGGGATTGCACCATGTTTGCAGAGCTGCATGTGGGAAACTCCCCTTTCCAGGGCTGTGGCAGCCACTGGTTGGCATCTGTGAGCAAAACCCTCCAAAATCCTGGGTCCAGGCCTGGAAATGCTGTCTGCCTTCTGTTGCTTGGGAAATGTAATTCATCTGCTAAGCCTGCAGGCCAGCCCAGCTCTTTCAGGTGTCTTTCTTGTTGGAGAGATGGGAATACTCTCTGAAATTGCATCTCATTCCCAGAAAAGAGAAATAAATATCCCTACTGAGGAGCAGAAATAACCAAAAAGCTCCTCACCACCTGGTCACTTCTCAGGGAGTAAAGAGGCACGTGCTTGAATATTTCCAAGGAACTCACCAGTTTTAGAGTCTTCCTGAATAGATGTGTCAAGCCTGGCCCCTTATGAATGGATGAGCAAAGGGAAATACCCACAGGGAATCCCACATTGCTCCCATTTATCGGCACTGGTGTGCCTTGCCACTGCTGAGAAATTTGCTGCAGGGAAAAGACAAGGACTAAAAGAGTGAAGAACAAGAAAAACCCCTAGAGTGGCTCCAAGGATCTCCTGTTTCGGGTTACTGCTGGGGCTTGGAAGTGGAGAATTGTAGCTGTGATCCCAACCATGCTCCACACTGTGAAACAGGGATTCAACCCCTCCACCTCTGTCGAAACCTGACATCTAGTGGAGGTAAAATAAACAGTGGGCAGCAGAACTCAGCCTAAACCCATCCAACTGCTCAGTTCCTATCACTCGCTGCCGGTGTTGAGGCCATTTAATTTGTTCATTCCATCTGTGAAATATAAAATATGACAGTTTACTCACCTTTAATTTACACTAAAACCATAGGGATATGGGTCCCTTCCAACTCAGGATAACCTAGGATTCTAAATCACAATAACCCAAGGTTAGAAGGTTCTCTGTATGTACAACACTTGTCAGCAGATAAGCTTTGTAAGGTGAGGGCAACAGGCCTGGGATTGGTATCTTCATGTTAGGAAAAAATTACCTACAACGTTTGCTTTTGCAGAATTTATGAAAGCGAGTCTAATGCCACCTTAAGAAATAATATTTGAGAAGATGCTGTTGATAACTGGAAGTTGCCACTTACATTATCTGTCTCTCTAAGGAGAAAATACATCCAGTTACATAGAGTCGTTAGACTGACACAAATGAGAAATAAAAGGTTAAACTTCAATTCTCCAGACTCTTTTTCTTTAGATCTCTGTCAATTTTTGCAGCTACAAGAAAAGCTTAAATACTTACAAGAAAAAAGTTATTGAAAATTGTATTTATTTTGATATAATACTATGAAGCTTGTGAAGTTCTAGTTAAAAATCTCAGAACTTATTTTCTTAGAATTTTCCTATGTCAGCTTAATATTCCTTTTGCAAGAAACATGCAACCTCAACTTTAAAAAAGGAATAAATATTGCTATTTAAAAACTCCTTCAGAAGATTTCAGAAGGCTTGTGGATATGAGCATATTTTATTGCCTTTTAATTTCAGAATCTTAGCATGATGAAGCCTCCCTGCCATGCATGTGGACCTGAGAAAAAGAAAATTATGTTTCTTTTAAACCAGTATGTAAAGGCTGTCCAAAAACATTCATCTAATTATGTATCTGAAGGGAAGCTTTGATCCATTCCTGTTTTATATGTTTTTTTCCCACGAGGTCATGTCAGTGGACTAAAGAAATAGTTTATTAATTTTTTAAAACTAACATCTTCACTTTCTTAAGCAGACACAAATATAAATGAAATTAGATCATTTCCTTCTGCATGTGCTGATTATAAGATTTGGCCTCTGCAGAAGCCATTATTTGTATTTATATGATAGGCTTCTAAATTTAAAAATCCCACACTCTTTAATGACTGGGAGCCATATTACTTTGGAGCTATAAATTTCCCAGCTCACACGGAGATAAAAGCAGATTTTGGAGGAGGTGGTTGTCCAGCTGTTCACCTAGGCAGTGTTCTCCTTCAACCCAGAACTCATCCAAATAAAACCAGCCCATGTGCCACACTGGCCACATCCAGGCTACCTGGGCTGTATTATCCTCCCCTCCCATATTTACCAGTCTCTGAGTGCGCTCAGCAACACAGCATGCAGTCATTAAGTAATATAGATTAATAATTAAAGCATTAACTATTAATTCTGTGCAAACACAGATATGTTCAAGACACTGTCAGGGATGGACGAGCCTGCTTTTTGATCTGAGCAAGTGCTGATATTCCCAGAATACAAATACTGGTGTCACCAGAGGGGGAAACAAGTAGAAAACCCTGTGGTGAGTCAGAGGTGGAGCCTCAGTTGGCAGGAATGGGGTCTGGGGTCTGACTTCTCTCTTCCCTTTTCTCCTTGCCCATCATTTTTGTGACTCTGCAACTGCACAAAACTCTGAGCCTTCCATTAGCTTTGGGAAAACATCTTTTTTTTGTCTCCCTTTCAGAGTGGTGTGGTTTAGAGGCAGGACTAAAGAGAATAAAGCTCAATATAGTATTTGTGTCTGCTGGACCTTATTTTTGCCTCTTACCTGTGCTGGCCCTGCACTGATGGAACAGCCATCCTTGGCTCATCCCCTCCGGGCTGTATCAGAACCACCAGGCAGGTAACGGAAACATGCAGGGAGCATGAGATAGTTCTCAGGGAACTAAGCTCAACCCTGTGTGCCACAATCTCTGCTGCTGGTTTATGCCAACATCACCAAAAGCCAGAGACACATCTCAGACAAAATCTGTTGTGTTGTTTTCTCGGCTAGAAACTCCATCCAGCTACATCTGTCATAACTTCCCAAATTAATATCCTCTCCCTAAAATGTTATTTATACCTGTGCACGCCTGACTTCTGAAGACCCACTGTAGTTTCCTCAGCACTTTCCATTCATGGACAGATGAGGAGTCACTTGCTAAATCAAAAGCAGGTAAGAGAGTCAGCTTTTCCTGCACAAGACAGAGGTTTGTAAGATCATCGTGCTAGATGAAGAGTCTGAGTACAGTGTGCACCTTCATTCCTGAAGCAAGGAGTGCCTCTGCCGAGGAATCTGTTATAAATCACATTTTTAATGAGACTGGCAAAGCTGCATAACTCTGGCCTCAGGGAATCTGTCTAATTTGTCAGCTAAAATTCAGTCTCCTGATAGAAAACCAGTCCATTCATGCTTCTTGAAGGCTAATTGCCCATGGAAGGAATCTGCTCAAGGAACTGTCGGCAGTGATGTGGTGTGGCACCCTCCTCTGGGAGTTCTTATTCACCCACGTCCTCCTTCAGCCCTGCTGCAGAAGCTGCTTCAACTCACTGTCATTTGCAAAGGGACACAAATAACCAGTGGGAGCTTCCAAAAATAATCCTGGGAAGAAACACTGCTTAAATTCTTAAGAACTTGTTTTTCATAATCATTCAAGTGTTTGAATGCTTGAACTGCAAGAACTCCAGCATTGAATAAATTGCCAGAAACTTAACACTTCCTATTTCAGACAAGAACCGAGTTTCTTTGTAATTACTTTCATTAGTCCAGTAGAGATTTCCTAACTACACTTCAGAGTTTAATTCCCTTTTATAACATCCCTTTTATAACATTAGGCATGCAGTGTGTATTTTTTCTCTTCTGGAATATTATTCTCTGTTGTTTGTCCCAAATTTTGGTAAGAAAAGTAAGTCTATTTGTTCCACCTTAGTGGCATTATTAAATGATCTTTTTTTACTGCTCATAAATATGTAGCCCAAACTGTGAGTATGACCCTACAATAGCTATGAGAATGGAAACAGATGTTGGGAACAAAGGTTGGATCTTGGGTAAAAAAAGCAATTATTCACAGTTACTAGCAACCATTAACAACTAAAGGTTCAATACTTGCCAAGGCTAAGTTATGATCCTGTAAGAGATCTCTTCAATTGATTATTTAATTTACTTCAGCAGTTATTTATCACGCACTTGTGAACAGGTCTCCTGGACCGAATTAATGATATTAAACAAGGAAAATAGGTGTGAATGGGAAGATAATTGCTTGGAAAACAGTTACATCCTGCCCCAACCTATCCATAGCCACTTTTTTCACCTATTACAGAAAGGCTTAGTTCAAAAATACTGCTACCAAAAATTGTTCTCTGCAATTGAAAAGCGTATTGCAGATTGACCAAGGAAACCTGAATTCAGCAGGGTGATGAACGCAAGTTTGCAAAAATTGAGATTACCAATCTTAAAATAAAATAACGCCCATGTTTAAGTTTCTTGATGCCCCAAGGCCCCTTTGTTCTGTTTGGCTCCATCAAGTTTGTGTTTGTTCTATTAGATGGCATCAATAACTAGGTCTCTTTTCAGAGTGCTTTGTAGAAAAGGGGGCATAATTGTCTGAAAAGAGGCCTATTAAGTGTTTGCTTTTAAATCAAAGAACACTTTAGAAATATTAAATAAAGAATGACTACAATATACAAGTCACTCCAACCCATCTCAAAAATACTGATGCACATTAATGATTTACTTTGGACTTATACATCTATTTGCGTTTGTATTCAAAACGTTGTTACCTTGGTAACCCCAATATCTCACAGAATTTAACTTATTCTCCATCTAAAGTACACTCTCCTAAGGAAATTCACACAGGTTCTCATGAGAGCACTTTTCCCTTTTTTCCTCATTGTTTGCAGAGGAAGAAATAATGACTGGTTTTGTCATGAATGGGTCATTTTTGTCTTTTCTTCCTCCCCTCTCCCATCCCGTTAATGACAGAGATTTAAAGCACGAGAGCACGTTCAGCCTGCGCTCACTGTTTGACAAAGATCCCAGTCCTAAACAAGCTGGGTTGCTTTACTCCAGCATGGATGCATGTCGATACGCTGGAAAGAGCCTAAGGAATTCCCCTCCTTATTTCAGAGGATGTTTTCATTCTCAGCAGTCTTTCCTCTCAGATACTCCTTCAAACAAGAGCAACATAGCTCTGTTCTGGCACGCCGGTATTTTACCAGGATGTCATTAACTGGGGTGCGCTCACCTTCTCCAGTGGTGATTTCTGATGGTCTGGCTCCAGGAGTTGAGCCAGGTGCACGTGGTGGCTGCAGACTGATGCTGGAGCTGACAGCTCTGGGAAAGGGGCAGTGCTGCTTTGCCCTGGGGGCCACTTCCCATCCTTGCTCCATTGTTTGAGGTCTAGCAGTCAGCCACCCAGAGGAAGAACAGGCTGATTCAGAGGGCTGAATTTTTGTTAGCTCCTGATGCTGGTCCACCACGGGGTGGCTCGACACTCACCTCACACAAGGCAGGAGATGGGGCTCTGCAGGAACGAGGGACGGGAAGTGTGAGAGGGCAGGATGTGATAAGTGGCATTGCCACCTTCCCACAGAGACTGGCAGGGCGGGTGATTTTTTGGGAGGTGAGTCAGAGCTGGAAAGGAAGATGAGCTCTGCAGTTTGTGCTGGCAAATGATCACCTGTAGTGCTGCGGCACAGCTCAGAACTAGAACAGACCCAAACTAGACCCCGAGGGAGCCACAGGCAGCTCCTGAACAAGGAAATGTCACCCACATCCCTTCTGTCCCCTCCTGGCACAGCACCCGGCTGCCCACGCCTGTCTGAGCACAGGGCAGGAAGATGCCAGCCATGGATAGCTCTGTGGAATTACATCCAGGGGGAAACATTCCCAGGAAGGGGTGGATGGACCAAACCCTGCAGAGCCCACCCCTCGAGCAGGTACAGCACAGCCACAGACTCTGCTGATGCCAGAGACTGCAAGAGGGTTTGTCAGGCACTGTGGTCTACATGACAAATGGATGTCTGTTCCAGATGCCGATTTTTTTTTGATTAAGAAGATTTATTCAGACCAATGCTGAAGAAATGAAAGGAGTAAACACAAGCTTAAAGTTTCAGAAGAGTTTCAAAGCTTGTTATTCAACATTATTTGCTTGCTGTGTAATTACTTATCATTCATTGACCTCTGGCAAACAAAGAGTTGAGCTGACAGCAGCTTCTAAGTTTTCTTTCTCAAGCTCAAATTCTTAAAAATGCCTTCGATTTAAATTTATGTTTCAAACTCTATAGGCACTCTGTCCAATAATTTCTCTTAAAACCACCATCCTACATGTCTTCTGCATTTAACAAACTTGCAAAGAGGACTCCACAGTAAGCCAGGTAGGGAGATTATTTTTTCTTAATGAGAGTAAAGGGGAAAAAATTCGAAAAGAAGTGAGGCCAACCTGCTTATAGAAAGACAAAAATTTATTTTCTTGATTTTTCCCCCTTGATTTATAAAAAATCTTGTTAATCCCTGTACGGTTTCTGAGGCAAAAGATGTCTGAGATTCCTATACAGCAGTAGAAGTTAGATACATGTGAAGCAAAAAAGATTGACTGATGTAATGATTAAACAAAAAGAAGAGGCATAAATGACTGAGGAATCTATCAGGGAGACACATTAACTGGAGTTTCCTGATTTGTCTACCTTTGCATTCTTAATAATTTACTTGGAGGAGATGCTGAGGTGACTGTCTCAGTTAGCTCTTCCTAACCTTAACCATAAAGAGGTTTTACCCATTTCCATCACAGAAACCCCCCATTAGACTATATCCAGTTTGTTAGAGTTAATAAATCTGTCTCAGTTCTGATGAAAGCTTTCCAAATTTTGGATTATGTCATCTTTGCACATTTTCGAGTTTAAATGAAATAAAGTGTTTTTCAAAATTTTTTCACAAAAACCAGTAACAATTTAAAAAATTTTTTTCTAAGGTAGATTATTCTCTGAAATGGTCCCAGTTTTGAAAGATAAAAAAAAATGTTTATGGGCATTTTAACGTGAAGGACGAAAGAAAAGTTCATGAAGAGATTTGCAGCATTTGGATAAAACAGAAGTAAATAAAGTGTATCCTCATCTAGGTACAATGACAACACACAAGTACTTTTATAATCACAATATAAGTACAGAATATGGCAAATACTAAGTGCCAGCAAGACAGTCTCAAAGAATATTGTAAAAAAAAAAAAAAAAAAGTACAGACTGAATTTGCTGGTTTGGCAACAGAAATAATACAATTAATTAGTCAAAGGAGTATTTTTTCCAGCCACACTGCAAATCAAGATACCTTGTAGGAGTTACCTCCAGGAGATGAACAACTCACAGGGGGGACGTAACTGGTTTTGAGAACAAAAGTTACTCAGACATCTCGGAGCTGCCATTGCCCTCAAACAAGGACAGGGACTGAGCCTGGCAGAGTTTGCTCTGGAGTGGTCCTTGCAAAGCCCTTACCCTCTACATCAGCCATGACTCACAACTACCCACACAGATTCCACCTCCTCTTACACCAGTCTGAATTTATTGGACAATAATGTCTGGGTTTGCCCCTAGAACGAGCACGGCACAAATACCATCAGGGCAGTATCCCAGGAGCTCTTCCCGTCAAAAGGAATAGAAATAGCCTGGATCTCAGCTGCCATTCCGTTTCCAGCACTGACGTCCCTCAGCACAGGCAGAGCCATGAGATGCTGCCTGTTGAAATGGGATCAGTTCTTGGCTCTGTTGGCACAGGACCAGGCTGTCTCAGGGAAGTTACCACACAGGGAGGTGTTGTTTGTACTGGACATTGGTGTAGCAGGGAGAAAGCCACAATTCCCTGTGAAAGACACCCAAGAACAGGACAGTCTCTGTTTAGGGGAGTTTGGCTGATCCAGCCTAAGTGAAAGCTGAACCATCAAATAGAAAGGTCCCACAGTTCCTTATTTGCTCCATGCACCAAACTGCTCTCTTGTACCATTTTGAGTTAACCTTACTCTTTGTATAAACACTGTGGAGGTTTGCCCACTGCCACGTGTGAGGTACTGCTGGCTGGGGCTAGGAGCAGAGATGAAATTCAGGTACAGAGTTATAACTGCCTCCCTGGAGAGGTCCCTCCTCTGTGTTCCACAGGGGAACATGCTCAATTGCTACCCATATTAGGGGCGTTTTTTCTTCTCTTCCATTAAAGTTTAGCTGTGTTGCCTCAGAAATTATTGGAAAAGAAAGCCAAAGTGCCATGCCTGTGTGGCCACTTCCACCTTGCTCCCCTGGCACCCCTGCAAAGCCACCTCACAACACTTGCTCGTGCAGCCACAACCCTCTCCAGCCCTGTGAAGTGGCCTCATATGCGCCTGTCCAGAGTGGTGAGGAAATTGTGGCTGCAGGGGACAAAGGAGAAGCCTGAAGGGTGTTTTCCTCCTTGCCTTACTGGTTTGGGAGCGGAGGGGTAGGGGAAGGAGGTCATTCCTGGTTCTAGCACACGCTTCCCTAGCTCGGCTTAGCTGGAGTTCGCATGCTTGTGGTTCATCCTCACAAGTGCCACGTCAGGCCCTGGGCCAAAATAAACACCAAGTCTGTCTTCAATGTGTGCAGTGAAAGAAGCACAGCTCCAGCTCACTCCAGATTAGAGTGTGTTTGCAGAGAAAGGCAGGAAGCGAGGAGGGCTCTGAGAGTTGTAGCCCAGTAATGCTGATCTCTGCCCTTAATAGGTCCTGGTGTGGGGAGCCCAGCTATTTCCCCTGGCTGTCACACTTTAGAGTTGATTATAACACAAATAAAAAGGTGTTCAAACACACCAGGAAAAGGTCTGGAAGGAACAGGTCTTAATTCAGTAGGATAAGAGCTTTGATAGGACTGCCAGCATACTCCCTAAGCTGAGGGAGATACATAGGCCAGACCTGTGTGAAACCTCCAGTGCTCATTCCTGATAAAGATGTGTGAACAAGAGACATGATAGGTTTTGAATTTGTCTTCAAAGCATTCCCATGCTGTAAAAGTCTGCAAAACCACCTCTTCCCTTCTCAGGTGCTGGTAAAAGTATTCAAACCTGGCATTTAAATAGACCAAAACCTTGCCATCTTTTTAATTTTCTCGTGCCTGGAGAGACAGTGCTGTTTCTGCATGAAGCAGAAACAGCATGAACAAAATAAAATTAATCTAAACAATAACTTGGCAAGAAAGGCAGCAACTGAAATGGATTCTGTATGATCAGTGCTGAAGATTTGATGGAGAAAAAAAAAGTTAACTTTTCTTGCAGGTAGTTAGCCACTGAAAATGAAATTGAAAACAAAAGAGATTGTATAAATTAATAAATTATTCATGGCAATGAGTTTGCCAAGCATGAATCCATGCAGTTTTCATTGAGAATAAAGATCCCAGCCTGGTTTCCTGGCCTGGATCCAGATAAGGTAATTACATTGTCCCTACTTAAAACTCTCCTTCAGTTTAGCCTGATGTATGTATCTTCCTCTCTGAAAACTGTGGTCTAACAAACATAAACCTGCCACTTGCCTTTCAATGCTGGGTAGTAGCTTTGGTTTTTGCCACAGGACTCATGATTCCTCTACCCCAGTAGGCTTCATATTTCTTAGCCTGACAGCACTAAAAGAAAGGAGTTCAAGCCACAGCGCTGCTAAATCCTAATATTTCTAAGATTTTCATACAATTAAGTATCCTACTGCCCTTGAGTGAAAAGTTTTAGCTGTGCCAAACCCCACCCAAATCAGCCCAGAGAGGACACTGACTTTGCCCAGCCTTCAAAAATTGCTGCAGGTTCTCATCATTAGTGAGGAACCCAAATTCAGCCAGGCTACCCTCCGCAGCTATCAACATTGCATCCTAATGCTGGGCTGGGGATTAACCACGTGGCTCAGCCTCAGGTTTTGGAGAAAGCTTACAAAGATTTCAAAAGGCTGTTCCTGCAGCTCCACCTTTTGGGAGCTGAGGATCAACCAGACCTCTTGAGATGGTTATTTCTTTACTAGAGAAGGACTTAACCTTGTTGTATTTGTGGCTGATGTTAATCTCTAAAATATCAAGAATGAAGCACCTTGGAGGTTTTAAAGATGCATCGATTCCTCACAGAAAGCTCTATAATGGATTAGGCTGGAGATATTTTATTCTGAATAGTTTCTGAAGCCTGCTCAGTATCAGCAAGGACCCTGATTTATGCATGTACTTATAATAATGTTTCCTTCTATCATTTCTGCATAAGATCCACCTGGAATCCCTGTGCCAAATTGAGAGTTGCTCAAAGAAAACCGTGTCAAATATGACAGCATTTGGTCCATATCAAATTCAATACTATTCTTATATGTTTGAGATGGATTTGGTTTCCAGTCCTCCGCTTGCAGCCTCAGAGGAGATCACAGCCTAGAGACTTCACGTCCTAAGGTATCAAGTACCCCCAGCACCGTCTGTGCTCCAGAGGGAGGTCAAATTATCCTGTCCCTCTTTGAGAGAGCCCAGCACACCGCACGAGGAGAAGGCAGCCTGTGTTGTGGGGCTGAAGACATTTGAAACATGCAGAAAGCAGCTTGGATGCCATAAACATCCAAAAGACTTGAATCCGGAGTACAGCACAAGCCTGCCTCTGCTGGAAAAATGTGTTGGAGACTGACTAAGGGACTGAACCAGAGTCCACTGGAAGTTATGATACATATATGGCTTCCCCTGGGACTGCAACCAAGTCTGTGGTGGATTTTAGGATGAAAAGATATTGTGGCAGCCAAGAGTGACCTTTAACAGAAGAGAATCTCCCCAGAAAAAAAATGGCCTCACTTGCTGGTTCCAGAAACTGGGGGGATGAGTGAAAAAACTAACAACTCACAGATCAACAACATAAAACCCTTTTTACCTCTTTTCACTCTTCCACCATGGATTAAGTTGCTTTGATGAATATCAGACATGTATTTGCCTTTCATCGCTTTTCACGTTCTAAACCTCGCCCCTGGACTCAGCATCTCTGTTTCAGACTCCTGAATATTATATGTGCTCAGGAGCAATTTGGTGCATATAATGATAGGCATGACTGTTAAATTGGTTTCCAGTGTCTTTCAGGCTGCGTCCCTGCAGAATTGCAATTAAACACTTGACAAACCACAAGGCTATGCTAATCCCACTTCAAAAAATCTCTGATGGCAAGGACAGCAGTCTGCCTTCCTTCTCCACTGAAAGATGGGGAGACCCAGCATTACTCAGGCTCTTAAAAATACTTTTTTCCCCCTTCAGTTGGTTGCTCGTGTTTCAGCTGTAACAGTCTGCCCGAGCTGGCCATTGCTGTGTAACAAGCTCCTCTTTGTTCAGCCCTGCTACCTCATTTCTTTCTATTAGCCTTTAATCCCTGTCAGGGTTTCACCTTTGCAACGATGAGGTCACAGCTCATGTTGATTGGGAAAGGAAATCCTGATGATTGTTGCTGACAGAAAGCTGATAATGCTGGTTTGGGCAGCAATAAATTCTCAGTCTCTAAATGAAGACTAATCTTTGAGCCAGAAATCACCTCTTTCAGTAGCTTTTTTTGGGACCTCATTCACAAATATTTTCCCATGCTCAAGCTGCCTGACCTTTGGAGCATTCAATGCACCTATGTTATTGTGCAGAACTGTTTTCCAGGGATCAGAGTAAGCAGCCTTCTATCAGTGAGAGGCAGGTGAAATTATGAAATAAATCAATAGTGTTATCCTCATTGGGAATGCAGCACTTGGAGCTCTCTGTAGCCTCTGCAACCCTAAATGCCAAATTGCTCTCTGCTGCTGAGCCTGTCAGCATTTTCATTTCTTCAAATGACTGGTGTTGTCAGGACCAGTTGTTTTTATTTTTTCAGGAAAAAAGCGCAACATGCAGAGAGATTGAAAAAAAGGCGGTGAGCAGGAGCGGTTTGTGCTGTTAAATTCATATTGCTGACTTGATGAGTGATTCAATAGGGACAGTTTTTAAATAACCCTGAGCAATGCAGATGCTGCTTTTACAAACATCATAAACCCTGTCTTTGGCATGGTTCACGACCTTAAATCAAGTGTGGCCACTGAGCTGGCCCTTCTCTGCTGCAGTAGCCATCACTTGCAAACACCTTGCAGCTCCTGCAAGGACACAGCTCGGAAGTTCACCAGTGGTTGGACAAAGAGAACTCTCATGGCAATCCAAAAATTCAATTAATTAACAATACTGTCAAAATACCTTACCTTCTGCACATTATATTGTCTTTTTCTTTCTGTTCCCCCAAACACATGTTCCATCAACACACTGCAATCTAATCTCCTCCTGGTGTTCTTATCTACCTACCAGAGCCTCAGTGCTCCCAAATCCAGCTGCTTTGTGCACTAATTCACTCCTGGGCAGCCATATCCAGGCTCAATGCTCCAAGAAATGAGAAGCTGGTGCTTGAAAGCTTTAGCTCTCTCTCTGCCAGCCCAGCCTGGCTATTGTTTTTGTCTCTCAGCAGGCTGCAGTCACCCCTTTGATCAAAATAACCCTGGACTCTGGTCTGAATGCAGATTTGAACTTTACAAATTGGGTTTTCCCAACTAACAAAGTGGGCATTTTACTCCCTTTCCTGCCAGCACTCACAGAGCTCCCTGCTCTGACACACAGCTGGTAGCATTTTAGTCAGGCAATCCCTATGTAATCCATTATAATTTTTTTCTTCCTTCCACAGCATGTTAGGCTTCTCAATGGCAAAAATCCACCATGGTCAAAATTTTCTCTGAATACAGGCTCCAGCAGGGCTCCTGAAGGGAGCAATTCAGGTACCTGGACACAGATGTGCAGTGCCACAAGAGGTGATTTGGGCTGGCCAAGATACCCACAGAGGGCTGGCAGAGGTGCTGGAGGAGCTGTGGAAGACACGCACCTTTCCAGAGGGGCAGCCAGAGCCCAGGCAGGTTCTAACAGAGCCCTGACAAGATCTCAGCCACTTTCAGAGCCAGTCCAGGCAGCCCTGTGCCATCAGAGGGACAGATTGCTCCCGTGCTCAGCAGCAGAAGGGATAAGTTTGTTCCATACGTTATCAAAGTTCAAAAATGGATCATTATGCGATGTACAGAAAGCAGCACTTCAGTGTTTGTACTGGTATTCCCATCTTTGCAAGGGCAAATCTCAGTGTGTTTGTGTTCTAATCCTTATGCCTACAGGTAACTGCTTTATGTATCTTATACATGTCTGCATCTGTCTGCATGTATCAGATTTTCCAATCCTTCTGTCAATTTAATCTACTGGCCTGTGGGTTAAACTCCTCAGAGGAGAAAGGGAAACTTTGTTCCTTGAATTTTTTTGACTTTAGAATCCTCTCCTATCTTGGTTTAGCGAAAACTCTAGCATTAGCTAGGCTTTGTATACAAGAGAAAATGCTCATTAGGGGAATTTAGCTGGACTAAGATTCCTAAACCTGCCTCACATCTGCAGTCAAGCCCCAGCTTCTTCCCCTATCCACATGCCCCTGTCAGGGACAGCAGCAAACACCAGGGCTGTGGGGCAGGCCAGTGCTCTGCCTCAGACCATGGAGTGTGGGCAGATACCCAGAAAATGCTTGAGTAAACTCATCCCAGGGTTCAGGGAAGTGCTGTCCTGGGAACACAGAGGGCCAGGGGCCAGCACACACCAAGCAGAGACCTGATGTCTCATTTGGGCTGGGGGAGCAGCAGGACACAGCAAGGGTAAAACCAGGGAGAGCCACTGCAAAACAGGGAGCACCAGCAGAGCTGCTGGCCTGCTTGACCTGGGGTCCATTCCTGCCTGGGATGAGGTGAAATTCCTTAAATGCAAGAACGTTATCTCTGCAATGGATTGGGCTGAGTGGTCTGGCTCTTGTTTCTGCCCTTAATTTGTCAGCCCTGAGATGCTGACAAGACAAAAAACTGCATAAATGCATTGCAGTGTATAAGTCTGACTGCAGTGTAAATACACTGCAGTGTAAAAGTCAGACTCAGTGGGAGCACAGCATCATTCCTCCTGTGCTCCCAGGACTCTGCTCCAGGTTGATTCCTCTGGTTTGTGTCCTTCCAGCACCTGGCCATATTGTGCCCATAATGCACAGCTCCATTTCACAGGAACAGAAAATGGGCACATCCTGGAAGGGAGATGTGTGTGGAGATACACGAATTGCTGATGGATGAATTCCCAAGGGATGGCGCTTATTTCTCCCAGACCAGATCAAGCTTCCTTCTGTGCAATGCAAACAGCTTCCCTTTACCAACAGCTCTTAGCAACAAACTATCCTGCTTTTCCTACAGATCTGCTGCTAAAAAGAACCTGTATTATGGTTTTAAAGTCAGTTTGGTTTTTTGCTGCACAAGTTTTGCATACATAATGTCTAGTTTAAAGTTAAGGACGGGAAGTGTGAAAACACAACATTACTTTCTAGCCAAGTCCAGTATGTTTTTTTTTTCATATTCTAGTCTGGGAACAATGGCATTTTTTAAAAAATGCCCTTCTGTAAATACCTTAACACATACTTTCTTATTTGTTATACAGCCAAATTTTGAGGAGATTAAGGGGTAGATAATAAAAAACATTGACATACCTAAATACCACAGATAGCTAATCTGTCTTGACTATTATGACAATGTCACTAGGCATCTGCAGGTCTTCAGGAATCTGGCCATGTGGAAAACAGCTTTGGATCCACAGAGCCTGTCAAATATTTCTTGGATTCCCTCCTCTCAAGGGTTTTATTTTTTGGTAAATAAAAAATACAGCTGATGTGTTATAGAGGATCTAATGCATTTAGCATTGTAAAAGAATCAAAAAGAAAACAGAAGGTCAAAAAAGAAAAAAGAAATCAAAAAGAAAAAAGAAAACAGCAAAAGATGTTCAGTCATTAATGAAATTCTCTGGTCAAACCTAATGGCAATGCTCCATGGACTTCAGCAAAGCAAATTCAGGCCATGAACTACAACTGGAAGAGAATAAAAATATCTCGTGTGGACAAGACACACGTGCAGCGTAACTTCAGAGATGGGTGGTGCTCAGTTATTTCAGCCTGGGGCATTTCTGAGGCAGACCTAGGGCTGCACTTGCCCAAGTGCTCCTTGTTTGAGCCTGAATTCAGTCTCATGTAGCAATCAGAGCTGAGATCAGAGCAGTTTACATCAACCCAGTGGCTTACACGATATTCCAAAGAGCCTGGCAGGTGCCAAAGAGCTGTAGAGGGCAGGAAGGGGAACTTGTGTGTGCCGTTAGAATTGCAAAGGAAGGGAAATAAGCAGAACACAGCTGCAGCTTGGTACTTAGCCTGTAAACAGGCTGCTTTTTACAAACTCCTCCTCCAAAAGATGTGATGTAAACTCTTTCACATACTGCAAGTAATTACAGTCTTGGATTTCCTTTAATCTCACATGTGCGAGACTTAGAGCCTTGAGTGAGGCCCCTGTGGTTTGAAGGTGATGTGTTGAACTTATGTGTATCTGATAGCCCCCAACACAGCACTGTAAAGTACTCATGGCTGATTCGGTTATAGCTATGTCTTATCTCTTTTTTTTTTAATGACATTTTCTCTCTCCCACTCACAGGGAGAAAACCACCTCTCCCACCCCAAAAGTAGTTTGTCATTTTAAAGGCTTCTGACAGTCCAAGAAAAGAAGGACCTAGGGACCAAGAGCTGCCGGTGGGAGCACTGCAGGGTACTGAGCCCTTGGAGTGGCTCTGCAGGATCAAACCAACCCTTGGGGATCCTCCCAGCTCAGGATATCCCACAGCAAGAGCAGATAAAAGCCACCCTGTAAGCACCCCCCAGCAACACAGGGACAGAGCTGTGGTCTCTGCAGAAGATACTTTCCCTTCTGACCCACCCAGTAACTATTGCCACCTTGCAGTGGTCCCAGACAGCCTGTCCTTTTGTTTCTGTCACATTTCAGGATCATAAGTTTAAAACACTTCCAAAACCTCTCTTAGCATTCTTATATAAAGTCACATATTAAAGACAAACCAGTTAATAACATTTCCATGTTCTCTCAAAGTGTCTAGCACCCAAGGGTTCAGTACAACTTGCTTTTATTCACAAAACTTCAGAATGTGGGGTTTTTTCAGATAGCCATCTCCATAGTCTCCATAGACAGAAGGAATGGATAAAACATGAAGAGGTAAAACACTTGCCCAAGGTCTCTTTGTAACGTTGTGTTCCTGATAAATCATTAACTCTTCATTAACTTGAATGGACACCAATTCTTGCTCTTTAGGGGCCTGTCTCTGCCCATCCCACCCTCAGGACCACCTTCTCTGGTTTCTGTCTGACACAGAACCAGCAGCTCCACACACACAGTGCCTTATTGAGACAGAACATCTCATTTCTCTTTGACTGACACAGACATCTGCAGCTGAAACACTCTTTCCTTGTTCCCAGCCCTTCCACATCTGAGAGGAGGGGGAGGTGGAACGAAGGGTCAGGTGTAAATCTTACTCAGGGCAGGGGTAAAAAAAGAATTATAATCATAAACATTTAGAGAGCACAGTAGTCAAAGGTACATGAGTTGGAAAGAACCAAGTTGCTTGGATAAGTTGAAGAAACATCACTGAAATCAATCTCATGCACGTAATTCAAGACAAAATGAAACTCACTGTTACTAAAGAAAGCAAAGTTTGCCATGACTTGTTGACTAATGGGGTCTGATAAAAAAATAAAAGTATGAGACTTAGTGGCTGCAAATGAGGTCCCTAATCTGTAAGATGTAAAGTGCATCATAAATTGAAGGCTACAGAGTCCATTTTTCCTCTTGTTTTTGGCAGCTATTTTACAAAGTACTTCATCCTCTCGATACCACAGATAACCTGATGCTTCCTGGTAGAGCTGGACAAAAGGTCAGCAGCTCAATAGGTACAAATGCACACAATTTTTCCCCTTTGGAAGAGAAAATCCCCATTTTTTTCCTCAGTTCTAGCTACTAGACAGCTGGCCACAGTTCAAACACCATTTAGTACTTTCTGGCTAGCCTTAGTTAAACACATATTTGTAATTTTCAAAACCTAAACTGTAGTTACAGAGTTACAACAGTATCCATTACAGTAGTTTTTTTTATCATTATTACAACTTTTGCTCAAAATGTTGGCAGTATTAGGACAGTTCAACAACATGTAATTTAAATTACCTCACATCCAGAGCCCAGGGCAGTCATTCTGAACAGGTCCATGGTCACTTGTAAGCTGAGGCCAGAGAAAGTTGGTTTTGGCTTTGCGAGGGTCAACCTGTGTGTAGAAACGCCAAACCTCTTTTATCAGCTGCCCCCCTCATCACTGTAGGACCTGCACCTGATCTCACTCATGTGAGAGCCATCAACTAATGACAAAACAAAAGAACTTATCACCACCTCGGGGTCAACCGGCAACCGCTGCTCTGTGGGCGTTCCCAGGCCAAGATATCCATCACCTGTGGTGTGATCCAGCATAGCTGCTTCCCTTCCATTGGATTTGTTGGTTTTTTAATTGAAATGGGACGAGTGACTCCCCTTCCATCCAGGCAGTACCAAAGCCAGACTTAAGCTAGGTGTGATCATGAGGTAATCGAGCTTTGTCCTCATGGGTTCTCAAACACCAGCTAAGAATCACAGAATCCCAGAATGTCTTGGGTTGGAAGGTGCCTTAAAACTCACCCAGTTCCACCCCCTGCCATGGGCAGGGACACCTTCCACTCTCCCAGGTTATTCACAGCCCCGTCCAACCTGGCCTTGGACACTTCCAGGGATGGGGCAGCCACAGCTTCTCTGGGCACCCTGTGCCAGGGCCTCACCACCCTCACAGGGAGCAATTTTTTTTTTTCTAATACCTAATCTAAACCTGCTTTTTTGTCTGTGTGAAGTCATTCCCCCTTGTCCTGTGATTCCAGGCCCTCGTAAACAATCTCTCTCCGTCTTTCTTGTGTACTTCCTTCAGGTACTGGAAGGGGCAATTAGCTCACCCCAAAGCTTCTCTTTTCCAGGCTGAACCATCCCAATTCTCTCAGCCTTTCCTCACAGATGTGCTCCAAGAATGAAGTTTAAAAGAAGGTGGCCACAAACCGTCCCATGGAAGTGTCCATCCTGGCATGACCTGGATGTGATTCAGAGTGCCCCAGTAAAACATTTGGGTATGAAAGCAAACATCCCTCTGTCTGTCTGCAGGCACCCCAGGGCAGGTTTTCTCTCTGCAGCTCTTCAAGATCTGTCTCCTTGGTCTGGTGATCATGTTTAACTTCAGTACTCAGTTACAAGTAAACACTCATTGATAGAAAAAAAGATGGACGCAGGGAGAGAAAATATGAAGAGGGAGAAGAGAATCCAATAAAGGAAAGGGAGAGGGGGAAAAAACCTCAGTGAAGTAGGATAAGGTGAAAGCAGAAACCATGGCATACTTTGGAGTATTTCCCATCTGACCTTCTTTATTTCCTCATATCTTAACAAACATAACAAACTGAAACATGGAGTTATTTCTTTTCTGTTCTGTAATAAAAAAGGATACATTATTTTGATGCCCAGAAAATACATTAAACACTCATTTATTAGTGAGATTTTCATTATATTATTACATATGCCTTGGTCTGGTGCATAGGAAATGTGCAGTTTAACATGCTAATTTTATTACCAATTTTAAAAAGGCAAGGAGCTTTATAACAGGCAGGAGATACAGGTCTGAGTTTCCCATGTATTGCTGAGTACAGGTGAAACAGGAATTTAAGCAATATGCTGTGTTTTTGTAACAGATTAATTTCAATGAGAGGTATTTTTTTAATTAGAATCAAACATAATCTTACAATCAAATAATAAGTACCAACCAAAAAAGGAGTATTTTTTTAGTATGTGCAATAGCTTGTTAGTTTCTCACCATTTCTAATTCCTTTTGCACTTCCTCTGGTAGGCACAGCTGAATGGCACTTCTTAAATATCCAGGCTGAACTTTTCAGGAATCATTAGCAATTCTGGGGGCCTTACTCAGAGGGCCCAAACCCAACTATTTATCACTCTCTGGCAATCCTCTTCAGGGTAGTTAATATTGAGGTGAAATTATTAATCCTTGCCCAACTTCTTTCATTCAAAGGCACCATATACTCATCCCAATGAACTCTGACATCTGTTTTGTTCCACAGCCTCAGTCACTCAGATTATCTGGCCAAGGAGCAATAGCTGAGGTCTGCCCAAACGTTTAGAAAAGTTTTAAATTCCACCAGGCAGCCGAGCACTTTTACACACTACTTATTTATACAAACAACTACATCAGGCTCACTTAATTTGCTCCGTGCCCTATGTCTAACCAACATAATAGCTCGTTATTTGTCTTAAACTAGAAACCAAATATTTAAAAACAAAACAAAAAGGAACACTATGGGGTCTTACAAACAAGTATATGACATAATAGCTTGTGGTAATGCTTCAGGCTGGAGCCCTGGCTTGTGGGGTGCAGAGGGTCCCTCAGAACCAGTACTCGGACACGAAGATGTGGACGTTGACGATGTTGCGGTGGGACACCACCCCCCCCATGACATAGTTCATCTCCAGTTTCAGGATGGCATGGAAGGGCCCAATTATGGGCCTCACCTGGCGAACCACACCTGTTGGGACAGAAACAGGGGGCTGAGATTAGCAGGAGAATCAGCTGGATGAGCCGCACCGCTGTTGGTGTTCAGCGCAGCCCAGGGAGAGGTATTTTATCTACTGGGTCTGTAGACAGCTTGCAAGAAAGCTTGCAAAAGAAAAATAAACTACAACTTTGGAATCAAAATACCTTGAAGAAGATCTAGAACGAGCACTAAAACATTGCAAATGGCAAACCCCCTCTATATATCCTGAGATCAGCAATATGTTTTTTACCTTTTATTTGGAGACATAAATTCCGTAAGCATGCTGCAACACTGCTTTTACACAGGGAATAAGGAGATTTCCCTGGTCCTAAGCATGTTCTCACTTCTTGTTCATTTTCTAGGCCAGGCATTACAGAGTAGGCAGCTACCAGACTGCTCCCATCTGAGAGGATGTCCCCAAGTGTCAAAGCCACGTGAAGCCAAGGTCAGGCAGCAGGCACAGGGAGCCTGGTGGGGACCCCCCTCCACAGACACCTCCTTCTGACAACACCCTGCTCTGACAGGGTGTTTGATTCAGAAGGAAATGCACAGTTTAAGGAAGGGTGATTTAAGATGTATTCCCCCTGCGTGCTGGGGGTTGTTTCCCAAGCAGGCAGCACACCAGTGTCAGCACAGAGTCCCACTGAGCTCCTGCAGCCCCTCCCTGGGAACACACTGGCCTGAGATCTGATGGGAGGCATAAATGTTTGCTTATGCAGTCTGTCAGCATCTGTTCCTAAGGCACTGATGCCATTTCAGTTCTGTCCTGTTCAAACACTAACTAATATCTTCAGCATGCAGTGCAATTGCAAACTTCTCACCACAGTCACTTTGCCTGCCATATTTGATGAATACACTTTTTAAGCATCCTGCCCCCTACAATTTATATGCACATACATATATATAGATATATTTTATTTTCTTTAGCCTTCTTGGCTACTCTCCTACACCTTATAAAAATGACTGGGCTTGGCAGATGATGTATTGAAACAGAAAAGCCTTGCTAAAATTGCCCTCCCTTTAGGGTAGCATTTAAAGCATTTTGCTAACAACACACCACATTATTGCAGGCACTGCTCTGACTGAGAACCACGGAAATGCACAGCCTTGGAATCACTCAGTGCTGGCAAGCCTGTGAGCAGCTCCTGCAGTCATCACCAAGCCTCAGAGAGCAAAGGCTGCTGGTTTCATTTAGCAATCATTTTAGAGGATTCTACACGTTCTGCCCTCCTCCACTACTCTGCTCTAGAGGTGGGATTGCAAGTGGTGTTTTTTCTGCTGTGCTGTACCACAGTATGGCATCTGTTCACTCATCACTGACGTAGCATTCAAAGCCATTAGGAATGTTCCCATTCCTGTTTGGATGTATCCTGCTAACAGGCAGGAGAAAAGGTGTGATGGGCAAACACTGCAGTCCACGTGGCAGTGCCTTTTCACACAGTTCTCTTGCTGCAGTTTTAAAATCCAGCCTGTGAAATGGCTTGAGAAGGGAATGCCACGCATGCTGACAGCTGTGCTGAAGCAAGAGGCTGAGGGAATGTACAGAGAAACACAATACTCTCACAACAGTTATTTCCCCAGTTTGTTGTGCCAGTGTTCTGGATGTTCCTGAAGTGACCACCACTGCAGGAACTATTTCACTTCTCTCCCATTCAGTGAACAGGATGATACAAGGCTTTGCGCTACAGCGCGTGTGTAAGGATGCAGTCATTATGAATGGGCAGAATGAAAAAAAAGGAGTTAGGAGAAAGCCTTGAAATGTTGAAAAGCCTATGAGAGGTTTGCAGCTCTTGGCAGACTGGCTCCTCGAGAGCTTTGCATTTTTGTTCTGTGAGAAGGGCTAAAATGGAAAACCTGAGTATTTTTCTCCACCAAACTCGAGGACAAATGCAGGTGTGGAAACCATGCACCAGAAAAACTATTCAGAGCCTGAAACCTGGCTACATGCTTATCTGCTTCCCTGGGATCTTGTCACACTGGTCCTAGGACTCAGAAGGGCCACCTGCTGTAACATCACTGCCATTTGATGCTTCCTCTGCCTGATTCTCTCCTGTCTCGTGCCTTCCACATCAGCTACAAGGGAGGCACAGCTCTGCCAGACCCAAACAAGGCCAGCAGTGCCTTGGACTGACTCACACAAACAGAAGTCTACAGAAAAATCTTGCAATCCAGGCCTGGTCCGTGTAATTCACACACGTGGCTCAATGAATCAGTCCATATCTCAAAAGCATTTCGCCCAGGACACCTTTGGAGAAGCAATATGTAATAATTCTGGGTATTTTTAAGTGACATGGACTTGTGAGACACTGCAACATTTGCATAAACATGCTGTTTCACTCTCCCTTTTGGCAAACTAATGGGTTCAGATTTGTGGTCTGGCAGCTGTCAGCATTTATAGCTGAACACTAAGCATAAAAAGAGTAACAGGAAGGTTACAATTTTTAACTGTCCTGAAAAGACAGGAAATGTAAAAATTAAGCAGCTGCTTTTTGATCTCTTTTTTTACCAGCCTAAATCCAAAGTAGCTGGATGGAGCCCCTCAGATTTGACGTGGGGATAACTTCAGACTGGGACTCTGTCCTGCAGCACTGCAGCAGTGCCCACTGTCCCGTGAGTCACTGCCTGCTGTGGTGCTGCTCCGGAAAGGACCTGAAAACAGAGGGCTCTCACAAACCACCCTCTGGTCCAAAGCTACAGGTCCTACAGCTGGCAAAGGGGGTGAGTTCCTTTAAGCAAGTTCACCCCAATCTTTTCCCCAAAAAATTTGATTTCAGCTAGGTTAGCATTTGCACAAAAAAAAAAAAAAAGAAGAAGACAGGAGAAAATGTGTCTGTATTAGGGTGAAGTGAATCCCTGATCATAAATGAACGTGGAGATTCCCACTGCTGCTGAATCCCATGTGTCAGGCAACCTGGAGCATCAGTGTTGTCTCACCCTCCAGCCTGATGTGGTGCTGTTCACTCTCTTTGGCCCATGCTCTGTGACCTGAACACAGAGCCAACCTGTGACAAATGCCACATGTCACAGGCCAGGCAGAAAGACTTCCATCAGCTCACCTGTGCCTAGGTTTGCTGCTTTGTTCACTGAGCACAGATGTCATTACACGTCCCAAATCTGTTTGGGTATCTTTATGGTTTGCTGACCTCCTTTCAGAAAGCAGTGATAAGATTGCTGCCTCTTGCAAACTTTGCCCTTATTGTACACAGGATCTGTGGCAATCCTTTCCACCTGCTGATCTGTGTAAGCAAACAGCCTCAGCATGAGGGGCAGCAAGTTTTGGGATGTCACAGCAATAGTCTGAGCATGGCCCAACTCCTAAAGCTCTGTAGTTAATACACTGAGCTGCTCTCCTGTCCTGTTTCTTCTTTCATGTTTCATATTTTGATTTTTTCAAAGGTAAAGCATGTCACCATGCGTAGTGAGGATAATAACCTAAATAATATATAACATGTATTTTTAAGTGAGAGCAATGACAACAGCCAATAATCTGAGAGTCACTGTCACTGGCTTATCGAGGTTTTCCTTATCAGAGAAGATGGGATAAATAGGACAGCAAGGATAATATTGCTAATATTCCTAAGCCTTTCAGCAGCATCTCTAGGATTTTAATCAGAGAGAATCATAGAATTGTTTAGATTGGAAAAGGCCTCTAAGATCATCAAGTCCAACCGTTAATGCAGCACTGGCAAGGCCACCACTAACCCAGTCCCCAGGTGCCACATCCACACGTTGGTTAAATCCCTCTAGGGTTGGTGCTTCAACCACTTGCCTGGCAGTCTGTTCCAATGCTTGACAATCCTTTTATCTAAGGAATTTTCCCTAACATCCAATCTAAACCTCCTCTGGCACAACCTGAAGCCATTTGCCCTTGTCCTGTCCCTTGTTCCCTGGGAGCAGAGCCTGATCCCCCCCCGCTGCCCCCTCCGGTCAGGGAGTTGTGAAGACCCAGAAGGTCCCCCTTGAGCCTCCTTTTCTCCAAACTGAGCCCCCCCCCCAGCTCCCTCAGCTGCTCCTCATAAGACGTCATCTCTAGATGCCACAGGTATTCCTTAGCTTGTCTCTACCTCTTTAAGATATCATTACATTTCTCTGCTTTGAAATATGTGAGACCCTGGGGCAATTCACCTCTGTGTCTGGTTTCTGCTTGTACTTCTGCATTAGGCAGCTGATTTGCTAAGAAGCTGCTTTTTCAACTGAGGGGAAGCACTTTGCTACCACATTAACCCATTCCGGTGACAAGTCCCTGCATTGTCATGCACTCACATCTTGCCTCCAGACTCCTCGTTATGACTTCTGTGCTAAGCTCCTTAAAAGGCTTTTAAAAAAACCCTTTTTTCCTTTTTTTCACTGCTAGCCACAAAATCTGCTGCAATTACACTCCTAGGGGGAGCTGGGTGGTGGTGTTCCTCACAGCCCTCACTGGACACTGCATTTGCATTTTCTCTAGAGAAAGTTCCTCCAAGAGGGCTCTCCATGGAGTGCAGAAAGCAAGGCAGAACCAAAGCAGAACTTACTTTCACACTGCCATGAGAAAAGACTGGTTTGGGTTAGCAGAAAGGTTGCATTATGTTTTCTGTTCCAGAGGTGAAGCTCACAGGATTTTGCACAGGGACTGATTCTTGAGTCTACTTACACATTTAAATCTGTTCCTGGGTCTCTGTTTCCCCCCAAAACACACTGGTCTTTTCTTACAGCCTTGCCAGAAATGAACAGTCCTAACTACCACAACACAACAGTAATTACCCCTTTCTAAGCAATGGCTCTTTGGGGCTCACAAAGGAGGTTGCTCCTCCTGGAACCTACAGCCATGGTGTGGCTGTTAAAGACAAGGATCCCAAAACTCTGGCACACTCTGGTAAAGTGTGCTGAACAATTTTTGAAGGGGAAAAGCATATTTATGAGTTTCACTTAAGCATTACAAGAATACCAATCTCCTCATGTTAATGCAAGATCCTGGACTACAAGTTTTCTTTTCTCCTGAAGGCTTCTTGCTTTATACTGCTGGCCAAGATTTACAAAATTAAGAGTAAACATCTCAGCTGCATCAGTGTTATTTAGGAGCCCACTCATGGTTTCAAAAGAGATATTCAGGCAATTAGGAAATGCAGGACTAGGGAAATGATCACTGCAGAGACTCTTTTGAAAGGTAAAGTTGATAGGATCGTTCCAGAAATGAGCACGAGGAAAATAAACCCAGCCATGAATTAATGCTTCTTTGGATCAAACCATAGACAAGGAGTAGCAGGTTAGGCTTGAACACCAAGCTATCTCAGTCTACAACATGTAAATACATATCTGTAGTGTGAAGCCAAAACTACACAGCCAGTTTTTGGCTCTTCAGATCTCAACTCGAAGCCACGGTAAGATTTGTAAGGAAAAAAAGTTATTTCTTATTCAGTACTCATTACAGATATACAAAGTTCATCAACAGGGTTGGAAAATAATTCACATCCTGGTCATAAACAGAAATTACATATTTTAGGCTATTTTAGCAGTTTTTTGTTCTGTAAAACACTTTGGGGGTCTGCATGTGTTAAAGTTTAATTAAATTCCTTTCCTAAAGGCTGCTCTTTATTCCAAAAGGTTGTGCCAAAGTAATGATCTGCAGTGCTTTAATTGCTCTGCCAGCACAGTTACTGGAGTACTTACTGATGTGTACCATGCCAGGGAAGTGAATCAACTCCTACTGGCTTAACGAGTCCTACTTTGGAAAATGCAGTGCTCGAAACCCTGCGCGTTAGGGAACGTCACACTGCTCCTGGAAGAGTCAGAGCTGCCTTTGCTCAACTTCCCAAGGTTCCTGCCAGCCCACTGCTCCAGCCTGAGGTCCCTGTGCAAGGCAGCCGGACCCTGGGGCAGCAGCCCTGTCCAGGTGCCCTCTGGCCCATGGGCCAGGCCCCTGGTGAAGAAAAGTGGCCCCCAAATTGACCCCTCAGAGGCACCCCTGGGGACTGGCAGCGAGCTGTGCTGCTGATCCCAACCCTGCCAGCCTGGAGTTCAGCCTTTTTCCAGTCTATCTCACTGTCCACTTATCCAGCTTACACTTCCTTGGGCTGCCTGTGAGGGTGCTAAGGGAGATGGTGTTGAAAGCCTTGCTGAAGTCAAGATAAGCAACATCCACTCTTCTCACTAATCCAGCCATCTTTCTGTGGAAGGATGTCAGGTAGGTCAGGCATCATTTCCCCTTCAAAAATCCTTGCTGACTGCTTCCAGTCACTTCCCTGTCTTTATGATGTTTGGAAACGGTTTCCAGGTGGATTTGCTCCATCACCTTCCCAAGGACTCAGGTGAGGCTGACCAGCCTGTACTTCCCTAGATCCTTCCTAGCCTTCCTGAAGATTGCAGTGACATTTCCCTTTTTCGAGGAGAACTTCTGATCGCCACAATCTTTTAAAGAAAGTTGAGATTGCCCCCACAGTGACATTGGGCAGTTCCCTCAGCACCCCACCAGCACCCACAGACTTGGATTTTCCCAGTTTGTTTAAACATTCTTTAACATTTTTCATGTTAACATTTAAAGATTAAACATAAACCTGAACTTCCTCCACTGAGGGTGAGTATTTCCTGCTCCAGATCTTCCTCTTGCTCTGAAAGCCCCAGGACTCCTGAAGGAGATAAGACTCCTGAGCCTTATCAGTAAAGAATGAGGCAAAGAAGCATTGAATATTTTGGCTTTCTCCAGGTCTTTTGTCACCAGGTCTCCTGCCCCATTCCTGCCTCCTTAGGCAGCCTCACAGGCATTATTCTCCTCCACTCCTCTCCAGTTCATGACTGTGCCTAAAGGCACAATCTAGCTGTCAAACTGCAGGCATTTCCCAGACCACCAGATGTCTGTCTGCTGACTTCAGAAAGTTAATGTACACTTGAGATTCCTCCATCTCTCAAAAGCTGAATGGTCTTTTTCATTTTCTCTTTTTTTTGTGTGTGTGAAAGCTATCTATATTTCTCTCAATTATTTGTCACAATAACAATGTGGCTCCTGCTATGTGGTGCTCTATAGTTTCTGATATAATCTGTTTCATTAATAAGTGGCTGCTCTTTGTAAAATGAAATATTTCTTGGTAATCATCACTGCAGGCATCAAATCATATACAGAAAAATAGCTCTGAAGATGTCATTAATCCTTGAGCTGCCACACCTGACAAACATAAATACAGTAAAAGGATTCAGAGAACTCATTAATCAAAATACAAGTACTGAACTAGGTTTCCTCTTGCTTTGAAGTATATTGCCCTCATAACATTGTGAATTAGACCTTCATTCAGGTTTGATGGTGAACACTTCACAAAACAAAAGATTTGGAGAATCAAGTTAGAGTTGGATGTTAACAAGGTTTCCATGCTGATGGAGAACTGCTTGTCAGGAATGTGTCTGGCTCTGCATATCTTTGCTGAAGTATCTGGGGACAAGATTTAAAAAAATGCAGTTTTCAAACATGAACCTCCCAGACCTTTATTTAGAAAAAAGGGCTAATTTTCAACTGTTGAGCAACCAAGTGCTTATAAAATGCTTCAGAAGCCAGTTTGGACACATAAAATTCACTTTTATAAGCTGTATGACACTCAGGGTAATTTCACTGTTGGTTTATGCTGATCAAAAATAATGGTCCTGGTATATCCTTGGATTAACACCTGAAAGAACCAAAACCGGAGCTTGCCACACAAGCAGTGATCTGACCCCAGGGAATGGGCTGGAGGGTGTGCTCAGAGGTGGACAGGAGAAAAGGATTTCCCTTTGGAGCACCAACGAAGCTCCATAACACTGAACACAACCCCAGAGTTCCTCTGTTGGGAATAGAAAGGCAGTGGTGCTCTGGGTGCTGTCACAGTGAGTGACACTGCACTGGTGGCATGGACAGGGCTCCTAATGACCCAGGCCAGCTGGCTGCAGTGGCACCTTACCCTGAGGCATAAAAATAATGTATAAATATATGTATTTATACGTGTGTGTGTCCCTGGAGCAGTCCAACAACCGCTATCCGACAGGATCCTTCTCTGGGAAGTGCCAAAGAGGATCAGGGGCTTGGCAAGGCACCCCTGAGACAAACAACCAGGGGGGCCATGCCTGGGCCCACAGCCACCACCTCTGGCTCAGATCTGTCCCATGCTCAGAGCATCTGTGACCACAGGAATCGTTTATGAGCCATGTAAAGGCAAAGCTCTCCCTTAAAGACTGTTTAAACAATTGTCTAAAACTCTCCAGGTACTCACAGCCTTTGAAGTTTCCACCCAGGGTACAAGTGTTAGTTTAAGTTTAGCTAAAACTGATTCTGCTTCTCTTTCCCCTTTGCTTCAACTCCAAAGGAAAAAAGAAAAAGGAAATTACAGCACAGGAATTACATTTCAGCATGAAAAAAGGATCTTTCTGCCTTATTCAACAGATCAGAAATTTGGGATTCAATTTACTATAAATGCTATCCTTCAACCACTCCATGAAGTTTAATTTCATTAACACTTGGCTCTAGAAAGCTTTGATTGCTGAAAGGCATCAAATAAAGAGGCCATAAAGAGGCATCATGGTATTAATACATTTTTTGGCCAGAAACAAATGGTAAATATTTTCAAAGCTATTATCTGTCACGTTGGATCATATGGAGCCTTGGTATTACGAAAGAATTAAAAACAATCTTTGATTTTACTGAGGTTTGGCTAGTTTACAAATACTGTGCTCTTTATTAAGGATACCAAATAACTTCAGAGAGATGTGCTCTTATCTTGGTTTGGCAAACTTGAAGTGCTTTTAGATCTCTGGTTTGCCTCCCAGCCAAACCTCTCAATGGTTTTAATGTTGACAATGCTGAGAAATCACTCATGCCTAAAGTGCAATAACTGTCCTTGAAGTAGCCTCATTAAAAAATAGTTTCCACCGTATATATTTTTAATTTTTCCTGTTCCACCTTTAAGAATGTGAGATGCTCTGTGTATTAGAAGAGCCTTACATATTACAAAACCAGGTGGAAAAACTTCAGGGATGAATGTCCAAAACATGCAAAATCACATATATCAGCTTCCTGATACTTTATTCCCAATATCTTATTTACAGGGAGTTTAGTGTCCATCCTGTGCATCACCAAGGACATGCAAAGTCTCCATTTAGTGAGAGTGGCTGTGTTTACCCTGCCTGGCCTACAGCTGCGTTATTCTGATTCAGCCACCCTTGGATCCACGACACCTGGACAATCAATTACTGCAACCCTAAGCATTTCCTGGCAAAGAGTCACAATTTTGTCACACAGCATGATATGGCTCTGTGATTCAATTTACCCTGGAAGAAAAAGTACCTGATCCTGAGGATTTGACATGGAAGCCCCACAGAGTGCTCAGTCATCACCTCGAGGCGACAGCTCTGCTGCTCCTGTTGGCAGAATTCTGACAAGGGAAGCTTCCTGAACCTTAAGGTGTGTCAGTCCCTGACCAGTTCTCAAAATAAGGCTGAAATAAGGGGTCTGTTCACCACATTTGGCCCCTTTACAAACAAAAGTTAGGGCAGGGTGGTTTTAAGTGAGCCAGGTGTCTGCGCATCACACTGGGAAAGCTTTATCATGCGCCCTGGCTCTTACGTGCCTTTTCCATTTTTATAGGGTGTGTAGGTGCTGCTGCAGGAATGAGATGGTTGCTATCAACACACAGACTCGGATACAGCAGCAGAGGCAGCTGAATCACAGAATCATTAAGGCTGGAAGAGCTTTTCAAGATCGTCGAGTCCAACCTTTGACCAAACACCACTGTGTCAACTAAACCAGAGCACTGAGTGTCACATCTGGTCATTAATCAACTGCACATACATTTCACACTTGGAAATCCTCAGGAAAGCAGGCCTTTGACTAATTTAACCTGGGGCAGAGCACCTCAGAAAGCTGGATTCACACAGACATTTCTCAGAGGACTGGCTATACTATGTTTCTTGGTGCAGTGGATTTCAAATCTAGCTTAATTTGCTCCTTTTTGCAATACCTCAGCCCACTGTTTAACACCAAAAAATGCATACTATGCCATCTGACCCAAGGACTGTGGTGCCCTTTGCTGTCCCTGCCTCAGTCCATTTCTTTCCCAAGCCAGCAGGTTTTCCACTTCACATCACAGTTCACAGAACTTCATCAGAGCCTCAGTATGATTGATCTGCCTGCTGGGCCTTAAGGAAACTGCAACCAAAGGTGGTCTGTATGAATGGTTTTGTAATACCTTGCATCTTCCCCCCCGAGAGGTGAAAAGAACACAGATCAAGGAGGAGAGCTGGATTAACCAGACATTTGCAATGTGCTAGAGTGAAATTTGGCAGTAGGAAGGTTGTTCCACTCGAGGACGAGACTCATTCTCACCAGAAAAGCACCTTCAGCATTTCTCAGATATGAAATGAAAATTCTGCCTCCTGCTCGAGGTGCTCCTTTGCCCCCAGAAGAGCTCTCCAGCCTGACTTTTTTCTGGAGGGGAGGGAGGGTGTTGAGTGATTTGACTACTGAACAGTGCAGTCAGCAGCATCCCAAAAGGGCAGGTTGGGGCAATAAATCCAGGATCCTGTTTACCAAACGGCTTCTGGGCACTCTCATCTCAAATGCACAGCCACTGATTTCCACAGGGCAACCTGGCATGGAGAAAAGCTCACAGAATATTATTTTCTGAGGAGGTCCTCCTGTGAGAGAGGCAAATCTAGGGATTAAACCAGAACAAAGATACTGAAAGGGACTGCATCTTTTTTAATGTACGGCTGCAAGAGCCTGTCAAAAACCCTACTGAATAATGTCCTGCTTCATGAGCTCACTGGGAATGACTGGCCAGCACTGAGACAGGATTGTCATTTCATGCTAATGACATTGCAGTCACAACAAAAGGTTCCTATTCCTGCTTGCTTTCTAGGAAGAGCATCCCCACAGGGAGATAACGCTGTTATCTCTCCTTGCCTCTGCAAACAGAGGAGCTCTGGATGCCCTGGCTCTGCCTACACCTCCCCTGCCTCACAGACACCCAGCTGCAGGCAAACTGCTGCTTCCAGCACCAGCTGTGCCAGGAAGCCCAGATCAGTCTGGGAATCTCGTTTTGCTGAACACTGTAACACAGGCTTGAGAAGAGCCAGCCAGCCTCTGGCCCAAGGATAAAGGGTCTGGAGCAACACAGGAGGAGAGGGAAGCAGAGGGGAACGTGAAGGTACTTGCCCAGCACTGCAGAGAGGGCCCGGGGCTCAGAACCAAATCTTTTGCAGACCAGTGACTGAATTTAGTGTCAGACCACACAAACACTTGCATGGCAGATTGTAAAAAGACTTGTGAGAGACAGAACTACTTGTGAGAGACAGAACTTCTGCCCCTGTGCTAAGGACAGGGGTCACAACAAGTCAAACCAACCAACAGCCTCCTTCTCCTGCCCCCAACCACTATGGCATCTCACAAGCACACTTGATCATGGTACTTGGTTTTATCTTCTTAAGCATTTTTGGCAAATCTCTCCTCAGCCTCTGAACACACTAAACAATCAGGGTACCACAGTAGAAATTAAATTAGTGATAAATCCAGCTGTCAGTAGTGGAGACATTTTGTGTAATGGTTCAAAGGTAACACCATGAACTGTCACCCATGGAAAAGAGGCTGGAAATTCAGCACAGAGACAGCAGTGAAAGCCTCGCAAATAACAATGGAGAGCAGTAGTACTATTAGTGTGGATATCAGTGTATTCAAGAACCAGCACAACCCCCTGAGAAAGTCTGTAGTGACATTTTATAGCTATATTAGCTCTGGATGCCTCCCAGAAGAACAGCACCATTCTGCTTCGTAGTCAAGAATACAGGCTTAGGTTATTACATTATTAGGTTATTAAATGCAATATGGAAGATTTCAGCCTATCAAAACTACTTTTTTACTGTATTATGAAATGTTAAAACCTTCCTGAAGTTTACCAGACTACAAGGTGGGATTACTATTATAAAAAATGAATGCATAGCTGAAGGGGAAAGTGTTTTATAGCATCTGATAATACCTTAGGCACTGATAGGACATTTTTGCACAGGTTGAAAATGCATTCTTCATTTTTCACTGACAGCTGGTTAAAGGAGGAATGCAGTGAAAAGTCTATGAAAGCTTTAAAAAAACACCAAACATGGATAGGTCTGCACTTCTGTTTTTCTCCCACCCATGCTAGCAAGTGATGTGAGGTTAATATCTTTTGGACCCATTGCCACCTTGGTCTGCAACCACACCGGGCAACAAGGAGTCTACAGCACTTCCTGAACCAGGAAAAAATGGGAATTTACATCTCTTTTTAATGCAACAGGGTAAAAATATTGGAAGCAACTTCTAATACAATTCTTTGTCATCAGATTGCATGAAGTCTACACAGTGCCTCTCCAGGAGTTTGGCTTTCATTCCTCCTCTTCCACTGGAAGATACTTTCTGTGGACCAGCAGAGTTTGGAGTTTGTTCTCACTTCTTTTGGCTCCTCCATGTCTGATACTGCTGATCATTGACTCCTGTTTGATACATTTTCGTTCCTTGACTTTGCCTCTTCCTTCTCCTACCTTCTCCTCCTATATCTCCTTTGTGAAACTGTGTTCTTTCTTTTCCTAACATTCCCTGGGGCAGCTCTTTCCTCTGCCTCCATTTTCTTCTTTTGCCTTCCTCACAACCTGCTCCCTCACACTCATCTCCTCCAATGACCTCAGCTGCAATCTCTCCATCACCAAGGCACAAACCAGCCTGATCAGCCATTCTCCACCCAATGTCACACTTACCTCACCTTCACTGACATCTCCCTCAAGTCTCAGTGTCAGCCTGAAGGGATCACGGCTAAAACTGGTGACCTGACTTCTTTTCAGCCCACAATTCTCTCTCAGTGTTGAAGGCCTTTTCCTCTGTAACTTCATCTCTAAAAGCTCCTCCCACTTTTCAAACCTTTCCCAAAAGAACTGTACCTTTTCACTTCTTTTCCTGATGCACTTTTGGGAGCATCTTGTTGCTTTCCATTCACACAAGCACAGGTTAAATGTAGGTCCTTCTTGAGGCATCACCTCTCTCCTTGTTTGTGCCAACCTAGCAAGAACTGTGTTACTAATGAGGGTCATCCTGCAAGTGCATCTGCATTGGTCTGTCCTTTCTCCCTCTCCTTTCCCAGTGCTCCTTCCTTTCCTTGAATCCCTTCCTTTACTCTGGTATTGAGTCACGGTTTATTACACTCAGCTCTTTCAGTAATTCTAGTAATTATTTTCCTGCTTTTTTTCCATATACTCTTATGCATTTCATTACTCTCAGAACCAGACTGTGTCTTTCATTTAACAGGAAAAAAATCCCGAACAAAATCTTCCTGTAGAAGTTTTCAATCTTTTTTCTATAGAGAAATTAGTCTTGTAAAAAAAAAAGAAAAAAGATGTTTGGTGATCTAATTTCCATCAGCAGATAAAACAGCTTGGATACTCTGATCATTTCTCCTGAAATATTACAACAGAATGAAGCATGCTTCATTTTACCCATGCATTTAGGATTTATTATCAGAGTAAATGTATTCTTTCCTATATAGGCAGCAAAAAGACATTAAAAAACAGGCAGAAAAAGAAAAAAAGGATGAAAAAATACACTAGATGGATTCCAGAGACATATGTGGTCACCCAGCATGATGGTCCAGGTGTGCTCTCCCAGAAGAGCATAAAATGCTGATTGCAACAAGTTGGAACATTGCAATTGCAGAAAGATTCCTGTAAACCTGTCTGTTTCTGGGCTGGTTGGGCACTTGCTCTGCTGGAGTTCCTATTTACATCCCCCCAGTTCTGATGTCCCTGTAACTGAGCGGGATAACCACTAAAGCTTTCTGACACTGTCTGTACAAACCCTTCCCTTTCCTCACAAGAGGGGCTCACTTTGTGAACTCCCAGGCACTAGGATCCCATCTCATTTACTTGTCTTGAAAACTTCCCAGCACTTTTTAAGGGAACACCTAACATTCTGATTATTAATAACAAGAGAAATGATATTATGATGAGAGCAGCAGAAGTGCTGCTGGCAGAATTATTTGCAATCCTAATTTCACACATACAGTGTGCTGTCCTAAACCTCTGCCCCTCCAGGTAGTATCAGCTGGGGGGTTGTTTTGATTTTCCTTTTCCAATTCTGCTGCAGGCAGTTTTCTTTGCAGCTTCCATCCATTAATCTCGAAGTACTTTTACATAGAGGAATTAATTAAGAGCCTTACACACAAGAATTAATTAAGACAGTAGTAGGCATGTTTTATCAACTCCACGTTGCACAGGGGGAACTGAGGTGAAGAAAGAGTTGCCCAGTTCTTTCACAGAGCTGGGAATGCACTTGGGCCTGTATCATACCCTCTCAACTCGGTGTCTAAGAATATCCTTTCTCTCCTGGCGTTGTGAGGCAAATAATCCAGTTTACCAAGTAAAATACCACTGACACGGAGCGCTGCTCTTCAGAATGGAAATGCTTCCCTCAGGCAAATACCTCGGCCAGTCGAATTTCCAAACACATCCTTCTTTCTTACTTCAGACAGCAAGAAGCACACGGCACGAAAAGCAAACTACTGTAACTCCTGTGGGATCTGATAACATTTATACTCTGCCAAAGAATTGCCCCAATACCTGAAATCTGTAATCTTATCATCCCGTTTGAACAGACTCTCCTTCTTTCTCAGCGTTCACATGTATACTTCTGTTTGATAAAGAAAGAAATAGAAACCTAATGACTTCGGATTTTTATCTACAGTTCATAAAAACCTTTGCCGGGCTGAGGCTGTGCTATCCTGCTTCTGAAATGCACCAGTGCCACCTTCAGCCCACGCTAAGTAGGGCTTTTTCACAAAGCTTCCACATGGAAGTTGCAGTGTTTTTTCTTTTCCTCCAGACAAGTCCTGCTGGAAAGCCCAGAAGCACATGTATGAACCTGAACAGAACCTGCACTTTCACATACCAAAGCACAGATGTTCACTGGGAACACTGGGCCTTTCTTTTCATACATAAACATTAATAAAGAGCAATCAAATACTGCTTTTTAATAGCTGGCATGAGAATCCCAGTGTATTCCTCTGCCACTGGGTAGAGCAGCCCATCAGCTGGGACCTGCTCCTGCCCTCCACCTTAACATCATTTGCCAAGTGCTCCTGGGCCCCTCATCATTTTAGAACTAAGCCATTTGCATTTTTAGTTAGAGCCAGTTCTGAAGAAAGTTTAAATACTTCTCAAATTAAAGCCTAGGCCTCCAGTATTTTGAAGAAAAAACTATCTGTGATATTAGTTCCAATTACATTATACTGGACTGAAGAATATGAAATCAATACTGGCTTGAAAATCAAGGTAGGAATTAATTACCTGGATTAATTTCTTTGACCTTGTCCTACAGTACTGATGAGAGAAGAAAATAAACAGAAAACACCACTCACCCACTGTCATACCATCCATGTAACGCTTGATGATGTCAAAGGAATCTCTTAAATTTCCTTCTGTAATGTCAAATATGATATCTGCCTGGTTGGCCGGATATGTAGGTGTGATGGCACGGAGAAAAATAATCTCTGCAAATAAAGAGCATCCCAGAATGCACTGACAAGTATTTGAAAACATCACGGAAGAATCCCACAGAATTTGATCCAACATTACTTGTCCTCAAAGCTGGTGGAGGACATCCCCCTCCCTTACCACTCCCAGTTTGTCCTTTAAATGGAAAGGCAGAAGATCTGGGGGAAGGGAGCATTTGGACAGATTTATTTTCTCCTCCTATTTTCACCTCCAAGAGGCCCTGAAGCCAAAACACTCCTACTTTGAGAGTCCAAAAAGATGGCTCTCAAGGAACCAGTCAGATTTCCAGCAGGTTCCCAAGGAGGACAACACCAAGGATGCACAGGCTGGGCAGAGGAAGGGACCAAACAGATAAACCTGTCCCCTCTGATCCCCCTAGGCACTTACACAAAGTATTGCCATTACAAATTAGAGAGTCCTTTGGAGTACTGGAGGAGGGGTTTAGGTTTAAAAATAAAAGCGAGACAATTTTCAAGTCCCTTGGGAGGAAGGGAGATATTATTACTCTCATTATTTTTCTCACTCTACAGATGATGAAACTAGACCTTGGGGCTGTAAGAATGTTCCTGAGGCCATGCACTGAATTACAGTTTACATTTCTGGGCTTCAGGAGGACTCTCAGATCGGTAGGTCTCATCTCTCTTTATTAAACCACGAGGATGGACTAATGAGGGAATGGTTTGGGAAGCATCCTGGGCCAAATCCTCAGCTCTGCTGCCAGTACACCTGGGGAAGCTGAAGGGGTGTGTGTGGAAGCAGAAGTGGCCATGGGGCATTCCTCCATTCCCAGTGAAGCAGGGCCAGCCAAGGGCTCAGACAGGCCTGACAGAACCTACAGCAGCTCTGAACAGCCGAGGGATGGGTGATGAAATTGTTCCTGTCCCACACGGACTGGGATGTCTCTTTCCCCACTCCTTCTGCCTGGAGCAGAGGGGAAGATTCAGCTTTAGCTGTCATTTAGGACCACTTTCTGAAACAGCAAGGCTGAGACTCTGAGTACATCAGAAATGGGGATTTAGGACCCTTAGAAACCCCTCCAAAATAGCCTTCCTTGCCTCCATGCCCTTCTCTCTGTGTCTGTGCCACTCAGCAAGCTGCTGAGAGCAGCAGGGCTGCAGGCAGCCAACCCACCGATGGATGCATTGCCAGAAAAATCATACAAGTGGCAAGGAGCAAAAACTGGCTGTTGATCTGTAAGTTTTAAAGTGAACTAAGGAGTGTGATCCTTATGAAACTGCAGGACTTAAAACCTTGCAGGTACTGCAGAGGACAGCCACTCACTTTCTAAAATTCTTGTCCTAAAAACTTTCTGCCCAGTCCTTGGAATTTCCCTTCCTTCAATCTATAACAAACACCACTTTGTTCATAGGTCAAAAATCAGCTAATTACAGATCATATATTCAATATAATGTATTTTGTGATTAATGTCTGCATGTAGGTAAGGTTTTTGTTCTTGGAGCAAGTCACCTGTCTATAGCAAACAACTGATCATAGACAGATGAGGAAAATATACTGCATGCCTTTCTCCTATGGCAAAACCTGCAAATAAGGGAATAAAAAAGGTCCCGGTACATGTGGCTGTTGTGTGAGTAAATGTGGTACACAGGAATTCACAGTCAATGTTTCCTTAGATTGGGAAGCAGGATGAGTTAGAGCTCAGAATGACTTTCCTTCCTCCATAAAATTAAAACTCCTGGATACTGAAGGTTTTAATTAAAAGCACAGTACACTGTAATTTGGAACTGTGCAAACATTTACTGCACCGGTAGCTAGTCTGGCTTTAGGCAAGGGTTTCCTGTGGAGGTTTCATATGCTGTGGTCCATTAAACGGAGCAAGGAGCAAACCACTCACCTTCAGGCCTTGTGAACTCTCTGAATGTGGGCAGTGAGATGACAGTGTGGGAAATGGTGTGGACTGGGTCCAGCAGGCAGCTGACATCATTGGGTCGACAGGACTTAATGCAGCGGATGGTGTCTGTCTTCTCCAGCCTGACACTGAGAGAAGGGAAAAAGAGACGCATGTATCTACACTGAAAATAAATTACTTCGTGTTTCGCAATCTAGGGAGCTGGAAACTGTAGTTAAGTGTTCATTCTTTACCTCAAAAACTTTAGACAAATGCAGATCATCAGAACTTTGCAAGCCCTGAAGATTCTGGCTTGGCTCGGGACCAATTCTTCAAGCCAGGCATGTGAAAATGGGGAGAACTGCAGTGCCCAAGATGCCATGTAAAATGTCCCTTTCCAAGAACAAACAGGACCAAACAACGAGACCCACACCCTCAGCTGGCCTGATCTCAGCAGTTTCAGTGGAAGCTGCACCTGCACCAACCCTTTTTATTCAGTCATATAAAGAATTGTTTCCATTTTAGAAATGGAATTCTGGCGGTAAATATGTGAAGGGCCAGAAAAGCCTCTTTTAAGTCTTTTTTTTCACACCCTCCCTTTCCATCTGAACTGAGAAAACAGAGAGGAATGGAAATTAGGGGAGGGAAAAAGTTAACCACATTACATAAAACCTCAGAGGATTCTGAGTTTGGGGAAATGCTGAGGGTCATTTCATATTCCATCTCAACCAGCTGCTCATTCAGCCTTGAAAGTCTATTAAAAGTTAAATGACTTCTCACCCTTGTCCACTAGAGTGAATTTAAAGTCACTTGCAGTTCAAGAACTTCACACAATGCCCACTCTGTGCTCACGAGAGATGAAAGGGCTGTGCTGGGACTTACAATGTGACTAAGCCCCACAAAATGATCTCAACTTTGACCTGCCCATTTCTTCATATTTCTGAGTGGAAAAAGGAAATACTGCAGTGTGAGAGGGGGTAGAATTAAAAGATTAAAAGTGCGAAAAATTCACTGAGTGAAAGGGAAACAAAAATGGAAGATTTAATTTGTTAGAGACCTCTGGAAACAAGCGGTTCTTGCTCTTTTCAAAATGTGTTATACCAGTCCACACCTACAAGCCATCTTTTTTTTCAGATGTTCAGAGGGACTTGATGGCTCAATTAATAAGCAATACATCAGTAACTTCTTATTACGTGCTCCCCACACCTGCTCATCAAAGAAAACAAAGCCAAACACGCCAGTACTGTATGAAGCTGAAATAGGGGGAAACACAATGAACATCAAGGAACTCAGGCTTCAAGAGATGTGAACTGGCACAGCCCACGGGGAGGCAACAGAGCTGGGTTAATAAACACCATCTGAGCCTGGTATTCACACCCTGCACCTGGTGTTTTGAGACTGGCCAGGAGATACAGGCCAGAAGAGACCTTTTACTTGCCACCATTACCTGGGTACAAAATCTTGTCACTTCCTAGACACCCCACAGGGAAGAGAGGAGAGACTTCTGCCAAAACGCCTCATGCTGGTCAGTTTAGAATAAATTAATTCTGGATACACGGACATAAGTCTGACCTATGACAACAGATTAAATTCCCTTATTTTAAACCTCAGCTGCCAAATTAAGAAGGAGCTTCCAGCTAGTGAATCCTTCTGTCTGTGAAAAAAGGATCAGCTAAATTACATTGCCTAGTTTCAGTGTCAAGTAGTCTATTTCAAAATATGTAACAAATAGAACTGAGGTAAAACGAACATCATTCATGCTCGTTTCCCTCTCCCTTTTATTTTCCTGACTGGGTAGAGAGGAGTTTAGTAGACATTTACATGTATACAGCCATATAAGGCCACTGCATCTTTCCTCAGGATCCTGCTGAGCTGAGCATGTAACAGCCAATTCTCACTAGTTTTACTCCAAAAAGGTGTTCATAAATTCTGAAAAAGTTCTTTAAAAGTTTTTCTCCTTCTCTCCAACACATAAATAATAACCATAGCACCATCTAAAGGTTTTAGGGACACTAGCTTGCATAACTTATTTTGGGACACTATTACTAATGAATTACTGCTAGAATTCATAGAACATCCTAAATTTCCATTGCTGTATTTAGGTAATAGAATTTGTATGCAAAAAACATTGTGGTGGGAGTGTCTGAGGCATTCAGTATTGGTCTGCCTTTGCTCTTTCCTGGGAATAAAAGGAGATTTAGTCTCAACTTCAGCTGGAAAAGGATTTGGCAAATACAAATATTTCTGAAATTCTTAGCCAATAAATAAATACAAGGATTTTGTGTAAGATGAAATCCTAACTAAGATTTGCATTCATGATTCTCACCTGTGGAATAAAGCCTTCTGACAAGACTTTGGTACAGAAACAGAGGATTTCAATGGTCACAAGTGATTTGTGTTATTTCTCACCTAAACTGAGTTTCCAGATCCATCCAGCTCATAACCACACGTGTGACAGATAAATGGCTGGGTCAGCTCATTTCTTTGCACCTTTTGCCTCTCCTCTTACAAATCCCACTAATTTTTTTTTTTTTTTTGCATGCTCTGTCCACACTGCTAAACTGGAATTTGTTCTTTCATTATACTCACTTTCTGATCTCCTTTTTTTTCTGCTATCCCTGCTAATTGCCTCAGCACATTCAAAGTGCAGTCAATAACACTCTGTTCTCTCATTGCTTCGATGGCACATCTTCTGGGCATCTCCAAACTGGAGAAACTTCTTTGACAACTAAGACCTATTTCAAATCCTGATACTTGCTATAAATGATATGCTCTGATCTCATAATACTTCATAATGTTATCCTTACACATCATCTCTTCATTTTATCTTCTGATGTTTTCCTTTTTGCTCATGTTCTCACTACAGCGGGGACTGTGACTGACAAAAGTGTCTTCGTCAGTGCTGAGAACTTTTTTATTTGAACCTTTCCTTCAAGTTTTCTGTCTCTAGCACAAATCACAGCTTTAGAGCTGCTCCTTCCTCTAGGCCTTTTTCATTTAAAAGAGAAGAATGTTAAGAAACAACTCAGTTGCTCTGATTATTTCCTGGGTGTTGTTTTTTTTTTTCCTTCTTGGGTCCTGGTATGACTCCTTTCCATATTCTCTGTTGGATTCAGTCAGTAAGTTCTTTGGAGCAGGAGCTGGGATTACATCCATGCTCCTGGAAGTCCCAGTGGCACTGCAGCACTCAAGCACCTAACACAGGACACTGTGAGCTCCATGCTCCCAAATTCCTTGCTGAGTGCGGCTAACATGGCAGCATTTCACAATACTGAGGGCCAACTTCTCACACTCCCTTCTCCTCCTGCCAAACAAACATATATTAATGCTTGCAAAAATGAAGTTTGTTTTTTAATCTTTATCTTACTTCATTATAGCCTCATAACGAACTGGTAGCCAGAGGGCATTTCCATACATTTTCTGTGGCAGTAATAAACCCCAGGAGTTCAAGCAGCACGGGCTTGTGCTCTCAGTATTTAAAGCTGGGACTCTGTCCCTACTGGCAAGTTCTGGCAGCTTTATAAGGATGTGTCAAGAGGCTTATTAAGCACTGGCATTCCTCATGAGCCTTGAGCTCCTGTCAGCCAGCTGGGATAAACCTTGCCTTGGGGCACGTGCAATGCTCTGGCAGAGGGCTGTGATCATGCCCTGATCCAGGACTGGGCTGATGCTGAGCCTGCAGCTTCCAGCCAATGAAGTAATTCCCTGTGCTCAGGTGATTTAAACTTGTGATCTTGGCTCAGAAGGTTTCCATTTCTACCCTTGTACCCTGACTGAGCTGTCAGTACTTACACAGTGAGGTATTTTTTCTGTAGGTGCATTCACATGGATGATTCCCTGCTCCTCTGCAGACTGACTGTTCTGCCTGTGTACTGGGCAGCAGAGAGATCTCAGCCCAGAGGGGTGCAGAACATTCATTTTTGGATCATACCTCTGGGACTGAGCTTTTAATATTTATCAAGACAAGGACTGAAGAGTAAAATAAATCCTCTTCCAGCTCAGAAAACAAAAGAATTCCAAAGAAATTCTAGTTGTATTGTCTACATTTTTCTTGACTTCACAGAGGTAAACAAACAAAGTCCAAGTAAAGGAAGAAAGATTTGGATATTGGAATTCTGACTGGCCTTTCACAGCACCTAAGGTGTGGTTTGATGGTGGTTGTGGGTAAAGTCTTTACTATTCAAAATGTATCAGCTTTAATATGAAACTTGGAGAGACAAAAGTGTTATGAGACAAATCAAATATCTTTGTCAAATGCTCCTGAGATGGGAATGTTTCAGGATACAGCCTGTGAAACAGAAAGGAGCTCTCTGCTATTAGCTGAATGCTGTTATGAAGTTCATTGCTGTTCTGCTGTCATGAGTTTTTCCATTCAGTGAAAATTCCACAGAGAGCAAGATGAAATATCTCTCAAATAAATGTTCTTTAGAGGAGGTTCTCCTTAGAAGTTAGAACTGGGATCTGCACCTGGTGGAAATCAGCACAAGCTCACAGGATATGACACAGCAATGATAACCAGCACAGCTTGAGAATCTGGCTGCACATTTTTACAGTGACATGGGCTGGGGCACATGGGGGTTCTAAAGGTCCAAGTTATGCCCTTTTAACAGATTTTCAGAAAATGCACAGCATTTGCCCCATAAGTGATAAAATTCTCTAGCGATGTCTCAGTTGAGACAGGTCAAATTAAGTACCTATTTCCCTTGGAAAATTTAGACCTAAGCATATGTAGCTGTGTATGATCAGATGACTCCCCTGCAGTGTAAAGTAAATTAATAGTTTTCGGTCCTCAGAATGTTCAGCTAATAAGCTCTTAGACACCAACTTCTGCTTTGTAAAATGATGCAGAGTACACAGAAGAATCTCCCCGAATTAAGACGTTCGGTTATAGGGGGAAGTGAAGAACTGTAATGATGATGGCAAATAAAATGCAATTGCAGCATGCGACAGATGAACTAAAACTTTATTGAAATTGGGGGGGAAAAAAGCTACTCTTAGAAGAGAAAGAGTAGTCAATGATGACTGTAAAGTTAGGGATCAAAGCTGTGCAGAGACAAAGATAAAAAGTTTGGCAATAAATGTGCTGACAGTTCCGTGGCGGGAAAGCTGCATTTGAATGGTCAGAAGAAGGTCTCTGGGCTCTGTGATTTGACGCTGCATGACCACAAGGCCACTGTGGTTGTTCACTTTTTTTGTGGTGAAAAACCCCTCCTGGTTCCCGCTGGTGATGGACAGCCGAATTTTATCCCCAGGGACAGCATTGGAAGGGCCCATGCGGAAAATGTCGGTGGGTACTCGAATGTTGGTAGGAAAAGAGAGGTGATAGTAGGTTATTCTCAGAGGCAGGCTCTGGCACTCCTTATTTTCATTACAAGGCAAGCGCTCACAGCGACTGCAAGAAAAGCGAGAACACAAGACAAGAGGAAGATTAGCGCACGTCCAGCGAGTGGGAGAGGACAGCAAGGGCACTGGGGAGGGGAAGGATGGGCTGCCTTCCTTCCTGTAATCCATTCTCCAGCCCAGCACCTCACTCCTGTGGCAAAGGGACACGAATTAACTAAGGATGAACCTGCCTGCAGCTGGAGCTTTGGGAGGAGCGTTGCCACTGCCACAAGTGCTGCCCTTGCTCTGCACGCACAGATGGGTGAGTCTGGCACCTCAGCAGGGGTGAGAGTTTATTTGCATTTACATCAGCCAAGCTCTCCCATGGAGAACACTGGCACTTCTTTTTTTCCCCCTCCAAGTTTTATTCTTTTTGTTGGTTGGACATGTGTTGAGTAAAGGAAGAGATTCTAAGTGGTTAGGGAGTTGACTGTGTCCTACTTGGGATGTCTGGCTGTATTTTAAGACTGGGTAAAATATTCCAAAAACCACAAATGACCAAGGAGTTGGTCTTTGTCAGAGAGAAAAGGCTGTCTAGATACTCCACTATGTGTGTTCATCATCTGACAGAAAACAGAGCAATGTAAAACTTATTTCCAACACTGTCTGCAGGTGAAGGTGCATTTCCTTCGAAGACAAATATTTTCCTGCTGATATGGCACAGTATTTCTCTGTGCTCTCAGGAGAACCAACCTGAGTCAGTCTAACACCCATCTAGGCAAGCCCTGAAAACAAGATCCAATGGCCTGGTGTCTCCAGGACACATTCAGTGCACTTTTACACAGCCCTAAGTCACAGGAATTGTTCTGGTGAGAGAGGAAGCTGCCCTCTGCTCTTTCCTTCCCTTAGCACTGTGTCACAATGAAAAATCCAGAGCACCAGCAAGAGATCACCCACCCGGGCTGGAAGGGAACAAGGAACCTCCACACCAGCAGTCACAACCCTCACGGGCTCTGTTCCTGAGAGAAGTGAACTTTGTCCAGTAAAACATGGACAGCCATGGGCACCCAAGTCCCTGCTGTGAAAGAGGGCTGTAGTTCACCAGCACGTTAATGAAGATCTGACCTGTCACCATACCTGGTGGGCTGGAGAAGTGTTTAAAGGATTGCAAACAGGGAAAGTCTGTATGTATTTCAGGCTACAGATATGCCCAAATCACCACACTGGCATCCAATCATGCTTTCAGGCAGGTGTATGGAAGTAAAAATAGACTGATGATCTCAGCTGGATGCTGACTTTAAAAATGTGGTGATGATCAGGTCGTGCATTTAGCTCCAAACTTGCCTTGTGCACAACTGCAAATCAATTAAATTATGTGCAAGAGTCTGTCCACTCCAAGCAATATTTGATCCACAGGTGGAAGTTTTGGAACCTAAATAATTTGTTTCTTTACCAAGAAATGCTCCAGCAAAAAAGCATGGTTTGCTTCTTATCACCTCCAGTAAATCTGTGTCCTTTTCATTATTTTATTTTCACATAAATTTGAGCTCAGGAGTATCTGCTACCAACAGAACTGTGGCTCATAAGCAAGCCCCACTTTGTTGCCAGTGCACGGTGATCTGAATTCCAGGAACTTCTCATTATATGCAAAATCAGCCCTTTCAAAAAGAGTAATTAAAAGTACCCTCAGTTCTTCAATTAATGTGTTGCATGTTTTCTTTTAATACCACTTGCAAACAAAAGTACAAAGCAATTCTTTGAAGATTTAAATGCATTCTTAATTATATTCATGGGTGCAAAGATCCTGCACAAGTCCTCACAGGATGGCCGGCTAATTCAGTGTGGATACTCTTGGAATATTTTCAGGTATGGAGAGTTCTGCATTCTTTTCTGAAATGTCATTAATAACTCCACTAAGGAGAATGACTTGGTATTGTTGAAATCAAGAGGCTACTTGGCTTTGCTGAAATCATGGAGCAAGTTGAGACAGTTAATTCCTTAGTTGGAAATATTTTCTTCAAGTGCAGCTTCTTGGAAGCATGTTCATGCTTATGAGCACTTAAACTCTCATAAAGATGCTCTGCCTTATTATTTTATAAGAGTAAAACATTTCAAAATTAGAATTTTTTAAGAGAATAAAAAAACCAAAGCTCCCAGCTTTCGAAGACTTGAAAAAAGGACGTTCTGCTGATTCAGAAAGCTATTTGTGAAGACAGATGTGCCTGAGGCTAGCAGCTAAAATTATTCAAAATTCATCATCTCTTATCTCAAGCTTTGGTGGTGCACACTGCACACTGCACTGCAGGTTTAGTTAATGTGCAATAATTGTTCCATCAAATAACCACAAAGGAGAGATAGCAAATATTACTGCTTTCGAGAAGCAGAGTTCACTCTGGGGTCACGCACCGCAAAGGCAAGAAAAGCCAAAAGCATTTCAACCCCAGCCTTCTCTCCAGACCTTATTTAAATGCTGCCCTTCAGTGGGCAGCACGAAATCACAAAGGGGATGCAACCAGCTGCTCCTGGTGGGGGAGCAGCCCAAGCCCTGGGTGCTGCCCAGCTCTGTGGCTCCTGGGGACACCTGGTCCGGCCACCACGCCGTGAGCCACGGGACAGAGCCCAAGGGCCCAGCAGGACAAGGCAGTGCTGAGGAGGCAGCAAGTGAGAAAACCAGCCCAGAGCCCAGGGATGTCTTTGCAAACCTCTCAAATCAGGGGCATGGGCTACAAAAGTAAGTGTATACTGCTGCTAAATTTGTTCCCAGTTATTTTAGTTCAGTTACTACTCTGTTCTCTTGTGATTATTTATGTGGCTGAAATACCGGTTTCAAAGAACTACTGCCAGTTTGAATTTCATGCACCAAACACTGGTTACTGATAAAAGACCATCAAGTCCAGCCTGTGCCCTATCCCCACCTCATCATCCAGCCCAGAGCACTGAGTGCCACGTCCAGGTGTTCCTTGGACACCTGCAGGGACAGGGACTCCACCACCTCCCTGGGCAGCTCCTTCCAATGCCTGACCACTCTTTCTGCAACAAAATTCTTCCTGACATCCTCTTGTCCTGTCGCTAATTCCCTGGGATTAATCACCCTCGACCATAAACTCCCAACCCTTGTGGTTGTTTTCCCCTTTCTCTCCAGTTTTACCCCTCTTTATTTGCTACCCCTGAAGCATCTCCCAGACTCATTCCTCTCACCTTGCCATACCTTCAGATCCTTCCCTCCCTACTTTCAGCCTCCTTATCTCGAAGTATGCATTTTCTTCTTACCAAGCTGGCTCCTCTCTCACCCATGCCAGAAACACCTCACTTATCCATGGATTTGGCGCAGCAGCACAGGAGAAACAGGCTCCGGAGTTGTCCAGGCAGGCAGTACCTGGCCCAGGACAGACAGACTGGGCTCCTCTCCTGTGGCTTTAGGTGGGAGCAGGCTCAGGCAGCCTGTGGAGTTGGACCTGCACGTCTCAGACTGCTTTAAAGAGCAACAGGAAGCTCAGGTCTGCTGAATCAGAAGGGAATTGTTTGTTGCTAAAAGACCTCTCTACTGATAGGGAGAATTAAGTTGCACTGAGGCAGATAGCCAAACACAAAGACAAATTGCCGCTGAGGGTATGAAATCCTTATCATTTCAAGACTTGAAGTAAAAGTTAAATAAAGAACTCTCAGAAATATTCCAGGTACATCTGAGCCTGTTTTGGCATACAGGAGTGGAGTAAGTTTACCCATCAAAGTCCTCATTTCCTAAGGTTTATGAAAAATACGCTGAATGCAATTTCATAAAGTTTGTCATTTCAGAAGTTTCTGAGGGTTTTGGTAAGCATGACAAAAAAGTGCAAAAGCAATTTCCTAACAAAGTTCAGATTTCTGTGCCAAGACGTGAGAGCAAACTGCTAAAATAAATAGAATTTTTAAAAATCACCAAAATGTCTTTAAAACACACAAATCGGTGTGTTCCTCTCTACACTTGTTCTTGGAAGTGAGTGAACTGCTTTGGCTGAAATTTGTAAAAACTTGAGCCTGAGTTAGACACGTGACATGTAAAATTTCAGCCATTGGTCACATTTTGGCAAAATTTTCAGGAGTTAAAACCAGGTCCTAATAATGAGAAGCATCAGGCAACTTTAATAATATGCAGACATGTCTAGAATACACAAATAGTTCCCAATTTGGCTCAGTGCAGCACACATTTCTGACATGCTGCCATAAACTCTTATCTTTTCTACTATTTTTCTTGGCTTAAATATTATAAATGTTAGACTTCAGTGCCATATAAAGAGAAGTTAATTGTTATGCAATTTGAAAACAAAAACTGTTTGGCAAGGCAGTGCAGCAAGTGAGGTCCTATTGTGAGGAGCTGTAGATCTTAACTCTCCTGGGAAAAATACCAAGCCTATAGGCTGAGCAACAAAAAAAACTAAAAGCAAAATTGAAGTGAAAGAGATAAGGCCTTCAATAAAATCCTTACCATTAAGATCAGGCCAGGCCAGGCATTTTGCTGTCCTTGGGGAAGATAACACAGGCTGTTTCCTCCTGGAGATCAGAGTATCTAAACAGCATCCCGAGGTTTCATCCCATAGGCTGGGATGATCCTGAGATTACTCCACCTGATGGAAATCACACTGCAAGAGCCACCATGCAAAAACCTCAGCTTTAAAGGTATTGGGTAAAGGAGCTTCTGGATCACTGAGCACTGTTGCCTGTACATAAGGATTTTAAGGAAAAATAAGAATAAAGACACTTGGATTTACAGGACCGAGGCCTATTAAATTATAGCTGTTCCAAAGAAAATAATGGGGAACAGGGTAAAAAATATTCCTGAGGTGCCAACTTGATGAGAATGTAAAATATGTTCTCTTTCTTATGATGTGCCAAGTTGGTGGAACTGGAATGTGTTCTGAATAAAAAGGAGAGGGAAATGGTACCTGTAGTAGATGTGATATTATGAGAAGCCAACTACTTTGATTTTAGAGCCTGGGTGAAACAGCAGCTTAATGTCATTATCCTGCAGAAGGTAACAAATATATGCTGGCAATCAGCCCTGCTGGGTTATATAGGGCAAACTAAAGCAGCCCTGGAGATACGAAGTAGCTTGGATGTAAAAAGGGTGCTAAAGAGCTGTCTTGTGAAACTGCTCCCAAGAAGGTAACCCCACCCATGAACCCTGATTCCAGCACATTGGTGTTAGACTCTTATCCCAGCTAAGTGTGAGAGCACTCAGCACCCTCCTGAACCCACTGGACTTTGTCAATAATAAAAATGAACTCACATTCTCCTTGCTTCATGCAAACATGTTTTCAACAATGCATTTAGTAACTGTCAGTAGCTGCTGAGAGGGAAAAACCTCATAAATCCAACAAGATAATAACTCAAGGAATTAAAATAATTAGACTTTCCCTGAGCAGCTGCAGGATTTGTGTCTGACTCACAGCCTAATTATAACCTGGGCACATCAGAAGGATCTCACACCATGAACAGGTCTAACTTAGGCAGAGAAAGCCATTACAGAGCCTAACAACCCAGAAAAACAATTCACACATTCTACTGCTTTCCCAAAAGATCCCCAATAGCTCAAATAGCCACTAATGTCAAATACAGGAAAGAGAGAAGATGAAATGGAATATAAGTGTACGATGTGTATTTTATAAACTGAACTCTGCAATGCAGGAATGTCCATAACAGTAGAAATCTGCCCATTCTTCCTAGTGGCCCACTGCACATTGCACTTTAAAAAAAAATTGGGATACAAATGAACCCACAGTACTACAAATAAAGGGAACATCTGCATCATGAGGCACTGCTTGGTCACTGCTGTGACAGATACACTTTAAAATTGAATTCCTATTACACTTCCCACAACACAAGCATATTTTATAAATAGCTGGGTTTACACCATGAACTCCCCCTCCAGCATTCAGATCAAATACGTTTGCTGTGCCACTTGTATGGCATTTCAGAGACTAAGGCTTAAATGCAAACTAACCAATCCCCACAAAATCCCTGAGATGAACATCAGAGTTGGCTTCATTCTACAGAGGAGCCACAGATACTCCCTTTTATCCAACACATGGTGGCCCTACCAACACTGACTGGGAAAAGCAACAGTGGGCTGATCACAGATGTGATTTGTCAGCTCTCCTGCCTGGCTGGTGGAACACACACTTACCTGAGTGTGGGGCACACAGCAGGGACCATGGAGCAGCCTTTAGAAGAGCTGCTGGAGGACAGGGTGGCCAGAAAGCCACAGGGCAGGAGGAAAAGGACCACCTGCATCAGCCATGAACAACAGCTACACAGCTGAGAGTTTGCAACAGCTTCTCCACTCTGCTGGCACTGTTTGATGGGTAAAAAAGAGCTGCCAGCGGCCCCTCCTGCCAGAGCTGTCTCCTGTTTTCTAGACCAGAATGCAGTCTCTGAGCTGGGTTAGAGACACAAGGATGAGCAGCAGCTAACACAGCATCCTTGAGAGGATTCCCAGCTTTTCTAACACAGGTGAAAACTGGTACAAATTGAAAGAGGGGAAATTTACGTAAGATACTGGGAATAAATTTTTTACTGTGAGGGTGATGAGACACTGGAAGAGGTTGCCCAGGGAGGTTGTGGATGCCCCAACTCTGGCAGTGCTCAAGGCCAGGCTGGATAGGGCCTTGAGCAAACTGGTCTAGTGGGAGGTATCCCTGCACATGGCAGAGAGGGCTGGGACTAGATGGTCTTTAAGGTCTATTCTAACCTCTTAACACTCTGTGATTCCGTGAAATGGTACTACACGTAAGACATTCTTACAGTGCTTTGTAAGAACTCAGAGAGGGAGCTAAAAAGAACTCTTTGGCTGAAGTGTGATAGTAAGGAAAGACCTTGTGTAATTCTGAAAGGAAAGCCAAGGGTTTTGAACCTGAACATAACCCTCCTAACAGGCTGGCTGCAAGGGAGCCACAGAGAGAGTATCTGCTTATGGCTCTGGGGATCATTATGGTGCAAACCACTGACGCTAGGCATTTTTTAAGGGAGTACCTTTTCCTTAGAAAGAGGAGCATGAGAGAGAGACAAAGCACAGCGTTGGCCTGCCAGCACAATACATGTTTGCTAGAAACTCTGCTGTGTTCAGTCAGCAGTGACATGGCATTTAGGAGGTCATGTCACCAAAAATCTGTCTGGTCTGACCTTGAGAGGGAAGGTACTTACGTGTCTCCTGACTTGCGGTAATTGTCTGGACACTCCAAGTTCAGGCAGCGAAAGCCACCCTGGATGTTAAAGCAGGTCTCATTGAAAGAGCAGTTGTGGCTTTCTGCAACGCACTCATCAATATCTGCCAGAGGGAAGCAGGGGAGTGGGTTAAACACAGGCCTTTCCTCTACCTGACAGGAGCCTAGCAGACACTGCAGAACTCGGGGTGCAATTAAACATCAGTACAGGCTTGGAAGGGAAGGGCAGAAAAACAAAAAAGAAGAAAAATAACCCAACCAACCAGCAAGAAAAAAAAAGAAGGAGCAGCAGTGCCACTAAGTGGACAAGACATAAATATTTGCTGACATGTTTACAGCAGGATATTTCCTTTTTAATGGCTAAGCTAACTCATAGCATTTCACCATTGGAATCTTCATCACAAGAACATTTTCTAATTATTAATAATGTTATAAAAAGTATTCTCTACTGAATTACTTTATAACAGAAACTTCCTGTATATCTATTATAAAAGACTGGTTTCTTCTGATGTCTAGCTGATGCCTACTGCTTTCCCTATAATGTTGTAGGAAAGGCATTTTTTGAAACACAAAAACTGCTAGAACTTGACAGAATTCCACAGCCCAAGTTCTTGAGCTCACCTTGGCAGTTGCGTGCATTGGGTGCCAGCCTGTACCCAGTGGAGGGACAAGTACACTGAAAGCTCCCAGGAGTATTAATGCAGCGAAAGGAACAGATATGCCCTCCAGTAGGCAAAGCACATTCATCAATATCTGCAAGGAAAAAGTGATTTACTCTGTGTCCATGACATTCCACCCAGTGCACGTGTGCAGTGCTCCCACTGCGAGCTTCAAACACAATCTGATGATTCTAATTTCTGGGCAGTGAAGAAGATCATCAGATAGGTGTGGCTCTAGTCAATAAAGTCTAAATGGCAAAGACTTTCAGGAATAAATGCAACTTTACAGTGACGTGCATTGTAGTGCTTTACAAAAGGGAGGGAGAGGAATAGTTTTGTCCTTGTTCTTACAAACAGGAAATCAAAATTAGGTGTTCTGCCCAAGGCCTCACTGTTTAGTAAGCCCTGGAGTCCTAAATTCAAATTCAGGACCTTGTCCATGAGGTCACACCCATATCCTCCTTGTATTTGAGGAGAACACATTAGTTCAGCACCAGCCACGAAAAGAAGATATATAAAATACTACCTAGTAATATCATATATTACATAAGTAACATATATGCGCTCATATCTCCACTTGCTGAAGACCACTAATTCTGGCAGCTCTTCAGAAAACTTCAGTCAAGTTGCAAAAGTATGACGAGCTACAATTCAGTGTAAAACTGAATTCAGCAAAACTGACACCACGCAAGCAGAGAGATGCTTCTAGGCAAGGGACATGGGGTGGGAGATCTTCATTAAATACAGCTTCACAAAGAGAATCAAAGGGTTAAATGAAAGAATGACGTGGAATTGCTCCTGTTTGCTACGGGGACAGGAGGGAGGCCCACCTTCGCAGGAGATGCCGTCGATGTCGCTGAGCTGGAAGCCGCGGCGGCAGTAGCACTGGTAGGAGCCGTACACGTTGGCACACTCCTGGCTGCAGGGGTTGCTCTCACACTCGTTTAAATCTGAAACGCAGAGTCACACCCCTGAACCCCAAACTCCTTGCTGTGCTCGCCACTCCTAATATTGGAATAAGGCAAAACTTTGGGAGGTAATTTATTTTTTTTATTGAAAAAGCGTGGCAGGCACGTCACTGGAAATAGGGGGCTTTGAGTGTGTGGCTCTTAACAGGGTCTGGCAGTAGAGGTTAATCTGCACTGTGCTATTATTCCCTACTGTACCTCAGGGTGTGAGACTGGGAGGGAATCTTTAGGCCAACATTTAACATTTTTGTGTCTGGATATCAGCAAGGCTGGTTTTGAATCTGATTGAGCTGAATCTTCAAAGTGCAGCAAATGCAGACCCATACACTTCTGCATCCCAGAATCACAGAATCATTAAGGTTGGAAAGGACTTTGGAGATCATCAAGTCCAACCTGTGATCGACTGATCCCCACCTTGTCACCAGCCCCGACCACTGAGTGCCACATCCAGCCCTTCCTTGGACACCTTCAGGGATGGGGATTCCACCACCTCCCTGGGCAGCCCCTTCCAATGCCTGACCACCCTTTCAGTGAAGAAATTCTTCCTAAAGTCCAACCTGAACCTCCCCTGGGGCAGCTTGAGGCTGTGTCCTCTCGTCCTGTCAAATGACCCAGTCTAAGGGTGATATATTCCAGCTGTGGGCTACAGTGGCCTCGACTAAGGTTAACAGCATTCATGTAATGCAAGAGACTGCACTGGGTTGATTTCTCACACCACTCCAGTGCAGTCTTGCAAGCTAAAACCAAAACCAGCTAAGAGAGCAATGAGCTGTTTCTCACACTCAGCAGCCAAGGCACTGACAGCCGTACCTTCACAGGACCTCCCATCAGCTGAAAGCTTGAATCCCATGGTACAAGTGCAGTAGTAGGACCCAGGAGTGTTCTCACACTTGTGGGCACAGAGGCGGCCTGGGTAACGTCTGCATTCATTGATATCTGCAATGACAAACACACAGGCAGGGCTGGGCATCCCCTGGCTCACTGCCGTGCCAGTCTGGACAAGAACGTGGTCATCAAAGTTTGATTACCATTTTTCCAGATTTGAATTTCATACTAGAGGGAGAAGAAGCCCTCAAAATGCTCATTTAGAAGCACCCCAGTGCATAATTGGATTAGATCTCTACAGAAGGAAGTTGCTTTGATCTTCGAAAGGAACGTTTTGCTGTAGGTGCATATAAAAATATCACAGAAAACAATTACACACACTCTCACAATCTTACCTTTTAACAGGGTAGCAGATAGCATGTTGACAATACTAACACAGCACCCTTTGAAGTATCAGCAGCTCTTTAATATGGTGTTAGATTCATCCAAATAATACAGCAATCAATTTTACATTCAGATGACAGAGAGTATGCAGAGAGCAGTAACATTCTTTACACAGGATCATTTTCTCAGTGCCATGGCTGCATGTTTTTAAGTCTATAGGTGCCACTTACCAATACAGGTCCTGCTGATGACATCAAAAGTATATCCAGCTTTGCACTCGCAGCGGTAATTGCCCGGGGCATTGATACAAACGTGTCCTTCTCCACAGGGCTGGTTAGAGGAGGAGCACTCATCCACGTCTGAAACCGACAGGGAAGGGATTGAAAGCACCCTTCTGAGCATGCAAGTCGAGAGAAGGCCAACATGTTAACATATTTCTGTGTCCCCGAGTGGTTATGCAGTGCTTTGAAACAGAAAACAAGATTTTATCAGGCTCTAGGCTTTAACAAGAAGATCAGAGTCACAAATCCAAACTATGCGTACCACAGGAGTGTCCTTAATGTTGATGGACTTGGGAGGAAAAAGATCAGGTCATCAGGCAACCTTTGGAGGAAATTAGGTGCAAAATTGTTTTATTATGCATACTTGATATCTGTGGATCAGGTCTTCATCCAGTGTAAGACGTCTGAGAGCCACAGCCATCAGCTGTGCTTTGATAACCCACTTACAAAAATTGAAAACACATTAAAAATACCTCTCTTTGCAAAAGCCACCTCAGTTAAAAGCCAACCAAAAGTGTCTTTCAACATTACTCAAAAGGCTTCAGTGGGGCATTAATTTGACATTAACTCTCCTTACTAAGGAGATTTGGGACCACACAACATTGTTCCATTGACACAGTCACAGCCAATGCCATTTTTGGGATAATCATTTCCCCTCTTCTCAAAATATAGGGTTCCATGAGTTATATGAAGGACAGAGAGTAGATGCTTGTCATTCTTCACTTGCTGGGACTGCCACGAGGAAAAGGAATCAAGAATTGACTACAAGAATGAGAAAAACTTGGGCAAAGTGCAAGAAACCGGCAAACTTAAATTATACATGTGAGTTATTTCCTTAAAATTGCTTTTTCTTCCCTACTGTCACTCACCTACACATCGAGTTCCATCTTCATTGAGATGATAACCTCGGCCACAGCTGGGTGAGATTCTCTGGCAGGTGAAGGAGCCATCAGTGTTAATGCAGATCTGTCCAGCTGGGCACGGCATGTTGGTGCTCAGGCACTCGTTGATATCTGCAAGAGCACAAGTCAGGGTAACTGCCTCCTGTCTCAAGAGGTTTGAGGTGAGATGCTCTCATTACGTAACCTTCAGAGCTTTACACCCTGATGTAACCCTTCAGAGAAAAGTTCTGCCCCTGGGAGGCCACAACCTATTCATGACATTTATCTTCACCAATGCAATGCTTCCAGAGTGAAGGCTGGGGAGGTATGAGCCACAGATCCCACTGAAAAGCAGTGGAAATTTGGTATAGAACTTGTATTTGTTTCAAACCCTTTAAAAGTCTCCCTTAAACGTGTGAAGAGCTGATCAGCAGTTGGGTTCACCAGCTCAACCAGTGCTGCCTCAGTCAGTGGGTCCCGATCTTGCTCTCAGCTTCCACACTATGATCAGAGCCACAAATCCGACAACAAAATCCCCTCAACACCACACAGGGCAGGACTTGATTCCCAGTTGGAAAAGTCCGCCTGTGAAACTATTGTGGTAAATATTTTGAGCAGATGCATTTTAGGGGCCACAACTACTGCTGCTGCCAACTGATGTGGCTTCAGTGAGGTCCGTGGTGGCAAGTTAACCCTGAGCTGCCACGGACCTGTGGCAGACATGCTCTTCAAAGGGTTTGCTGTGCACAGGCACTGGCCCCCCTCACTTTAAAGGCTGCACGTGTGTTTTCAGTCTGTTTCCAGTGTCAGATTTCCACACGACAGGGTATGATGTGGTCAGGAGAACCAGGGGCTGATAATGAGCTCAACTTGGCCGCTGCTGCTGCTGCTGTTTGGCCAGTTCCACAAGTCCAAGACTTCCTATGCCAGTGGGGGAATTCAAAGTTTAGTTGAGACTTGAAAATAATACTCAAGGGAATAACTGATAGATTTGTGGGTCACATTAGACAATTCCACACAGATACTGCTGGAAACCAGTAATTCTAAGGTATTTATACAAAGGTTATAATTCTGGTTTTGGGGAGTCTTGGAAACAAGGCCTCAGCCTGACAAGAGTGCCATCAGTCTTTAAAGTAAAACTCTCTCCAGAGTGTGTTATAACTGTCCCATCATTCTCTCCACAGTGAGATTCTTGATGGGCTGTAGCAGGAAAGACCTATGTACCTGTAAAACCAAGCAGACTGTATCAAAGGGTGTTGCAGAGGATTTCATAGTTACAGTTTTCTACACTAAGCTTTAGCTAAAACCTTTTGGATAGAGGTAGATAAAACATATCACAAATTCTTTTACAAATTTTTTCAGATAAAACACCCAAAGACTCCAGGAAAATGTTCAAATGCAGCTAAGTGGCTTAGGTAACCCAATCTCATTAAAAATAGCCATCTAGTATTCAAGTGTTTTACTGAAATGTGGGACCAAGGAAAGAGCAATGCACAACCAGATGAAGAATGCCTTGAGGAGCCCAGAATCCACCCTGAGAAGCAACAAGTGATCTCCCAGGCAGCACCTGAGTGTCCCCCCAAGACAAGAGCACTCCTTACCAATACAGTTGCCTAGGGCATCTTGTATAAACCCACTCATGCACTGTAGCTTGGGGCGGCAGCGGAAAGATCCTGGAGTATTCTGACAGATAAAATCGGGGGGGCAGTTATGAGTACCAGTCTCACATTCGTCAATATCTGGTACATCACAAAAAAAGATCGTTAGCAGGAATTCGACAGGTTTTTGGTTTTTTTCTTTTTTTTTTTTTCATCACATTTAAAACATTAAGACATAGTTAAAATCATCCAACAGATTAGTCCTCAGCATACTTTCCTGGAATTCTGTGATCCAGGATCAGTCTGGCTAACTACCTCAAACAACATCTCCATTGGTAAAACTGAGGCAAAAACCGCGATAAGTTCAGGTTTTTTTACTATTTTGTTGTTAATATTATCTATAGGGGTGTGTCTGTGCATATTATGCTTTATAAGTTTATTTCTCACAACTAAATGATTCAGAACTAACTATTATAGAGCACCTGAAGCATCACATTCAGCACTGCCCAGCCTTGATTCAGCAGTGTGCTCAGCTTTGAAGTCAGGAAGATTTAATTATCCAAGGGCAATTTTAATTTTAACCTTAGGTCCAATGCAGACATTGTTCATTTCTTTCATAAGTGAATTAATTGGCCTTGATTCCCATCCATATTAAGGCTTGCAATATCCTTGCATTATTGTGCTTTAAAATGCATATAAATATGATTTCTGCTTACTTTAATATTCTATTCCAGTTCAGAATAGATGATAAATATTTGTGAATAAATTATGGTTCTGATAAAGCAGATAAAGGAGACAAGGGCTAAGGAGGCTTCACTCACAACTGTAGCCCTCTGCACATAAAAGCAACTAAAATTTAATGTTTGCCACCTGGCAATGGAATGAAATCTCCTAAAGCTATTAAAATACAGAAACTCTCTGGCAATAGGATGCCTCAGCTTTCTTATTCATCCAGTTGACACAACAGTAGCCCTAGAGCTTTGTGGGCCTTAACTAATGGCTGTGAAATTGGCCATTTGAAGTTTAGGCTGGGTGCATACTGAACTGGGTTCAGCAGGGTTCTACACGTAGCACAACTCAGTCATGTTACTTGGCATTTAAAAATCATACATGAATTATTATTAATTTGCTATTTTTATCACTATTAACATAACATTAATAATTAACGTTATTAACATCTTACCCAGATAAGAACTTTCTAACATTTATGGCATGCATAATGTACTACCTGTACTCCTTTTATTTCAAACAAAGACTATTAATACCTGCAGTAAGCTATTTGTTGGTTTAATTCTGATGTCATTCAAACCAGCAGAGATGTTACTTCAAAAGGATTGCAGTTACACCAAGATACTTTGAAAAACATTGCCTGATGTTCTGCAGGTTTTGCACAGCAGTTTGTTCATCAGCTTTTTTATTCAATCCATTTATTATTCATCCCTGATCAGTTCCTACAGCAAAACCTTACCCAGAATTTTGGCTGAGTTAACGTACTCATTGGAATGAAATTAGTTTATTTATAAACCACTCTAAGCTTGGGGGGAACAGACTTTTTCATAGTGAAAACCAATTCCACATCAAATGGAGCTTGTTGCTAATTTACTTCTCTGTAAAGGCAGCACACCAGGTGAAGTTATGGATGCACATAACAGCATTCTTTAAGCTAGATCCAACTTCAAATAAGACATTTTTTTAGTAAGAAAGACTGTTACCTTTGTGTGCAAACACAAAGTGCTTTTAGCCCCTTTTCATTTTTAAATCCCCAGGAATGTTGTGATTAAGAAATGAATCCCTTTGTAACAAATTAAACCTCCTGAGGATAAAAGCTTATTTTCTCTTTTTAAAGATGCATCTACCTTCACATGTTCAAACTGAAATCACGTGGTTGTTCCACTTGCCACACTTTCTTTCACACTCTGGAGTGTGCAAGCTTGATTCATCCAGGTGAAACTAAACCATCAGTCCTCCAGGAGGAGGACTTAGGCACTCCACTCACTAATGAGCAATCAATTCCCCAGAGTAGACTGGAGCTAGCCAGAAAACATCACCAGGAAAGCGTGTACAGTGGGATTGCTGGGCCTTCAAAACCACCTGTTTCAGTCCCCAGACCAGCTCCTAACGTGCAACACAAACCGCCAGTGTAAAATAAAGTTACCTCCCCTGAAAGTCTTTGCAGCAGCCCCCGGCTGCCTGATCTGGTTATCAGCAACAGACAGAAAAACTGCTCTCCCTGAAGTGTGTCTCACACGTGTATTTGCCAAAAACAACGGAGCATGACACAAAGATGTGCTTAGTTTTCAGCTTAAGGCTGGAAATCTCTGGTTTCCCTGCACAGGACATACCTTTGCAACGACTGTCATCTGTCAGCTCATAGCCAGTCCCACAGCTCGTGTCCCGCTGGCAGCGGAAGGAGCCCAGTGTATTGACACAGGTTTGGCCAATCCCACAGCTGTGTGTCCCAGTGATACATTCATTAATATCTGGAAGACGCAAAATGATTTAAAAAGAAATAAAAGAGTAAATAAGCAGCATGAAGTTTCCCAGGAAGGGATGAGGTCGAAGGCCAGCTGTGGGCACACCTCCAACCAGGCATTCCTGGGAGCATCAGCATACAAAGGTGTGGATTTGGCCTCCCACTCACACCCCACAGCACTGCTGCTCATCTCTGGTGCCAGGAAATGAACCAGCAAAGACGTTTGGACCCTGCTGGCACCAGGACCTGCTGATTCACTGTGCTTTAGAGGGGGAAGGTTAACTGAGAGCAAAGCCACCATCACCTGACTGAGTCTAGCAGCAGGTGATGTCTCCAGACATGTCTCAGGGTGTTACAGCTGGGATGTGTGGATGTGGTGCTCAGGGACACGGTCTGCAGCTGGAGTTGGCACTGTTTGGTTTATGTTGGTCTCTATGACATTAAGGGTCTTTTCCAACCTCAGGGGTTTCGTGGTTTGATTACAGTGACTACATGAACGAGGCCAGCTTTCAGAAATCCTCGCCTTGCTCTGCCTCCCACCAACACGTGGCTGAGGGAATCCCCGAGCCAAGCTGCAGCTTTCTCCTTGGCAGCTACTGTTCTTCTTCTGGGAGAAACCAACAGTCCTCCCCCCTTGACAATTCCCACGCCACTCATGGAATCCAGAGCATTCATCCTTTCTGTCAGTTGTGTCCTTAACAACCTAAAGAATCCTACTCTATTTATTTCATCTTTCTTATCAATTACAATCTACTATTACAATAGAGAATAGGGATTTTATTCTGGCTTTTTTCACAACAATAAATTCAGACTCTGCCTCTTTTCCACTCTAAATCCTCCACCTTTTCTACTGATTCTTTCCTAACTTCACCTTCCCACAATTCTCATTTCAACACTCCTTTCAAATCAGCTTTTCATGATCTCACCCCTTTCCCCAGCTGGCATAAGCATATTCTGATCTCTTCTGTCTGGATATTTTTTTATCTATTCTCAGTGTTTTAAAACTTGAAGAATGTTGATAATTGAGAGGGTGGTTTTATTTCTTTTACCTTCACAGGTGATACCATCTGGTTGAAGCTGATAGCCAACAAAGCAGGAGCAGACGTAACTGGAGCCTGTGTCTCTGCACTGCTGAGAGCAGGGACCACCACCTAACAGATATTTTAAAAAGTCTCATGTAATTAAGAGGCTCTTCACAGGAACTGAAACAAACCATTAATTTTCAGGATACTTGATTTATTTAGAGAAGCAGTTTACACACAGATAGAAGAGAAAGAAAGGGCTAAACACTGAAAGCTCTAAAAATTAATCCAAGAAGGGTTATTCTGATAGACAGAAAGACAATACTACAGAAAATTTAACGTAAGATTTGCCTCATAATTGAGAAAGCTTTTTCTGATCTTGTTAAAATAAAAATATTAAAAATGTTTCATATTCTCAAAATAGAGAAAAGGTTATATACTTCCAAATACTTGTTGTAGGAGTGTAGAATATTCTTAATACAAACAGAACCCATCCCCTGCTTTTCAGAATGGCTACATAGGCATGAAACAATAAATGTGAGCAAACGCAGCTATAATACTTTATAAAATAATTTCTTTAAGTACAACAATTTCTAATGAAGACAGGGCCATTAATGAACCACTGAAAATCAGGTGGAACCATAGTTTTGTGGTTGAGATCAACAGCTTCTGCTCTCTGAACCTCTGCTAACACTGGCAGCTCCTGCCTGACACAGTAAAACCTGTGGTGGAGGTGTCAGAAGAACAGAATTAATTTTTCCATATACCACAAAGGTGCTCCAAAACAAATTGCTGCAAGTTCCACTGCCTAGGAAATTTAACTTTCCCCTGGTGAAGTTCAGAAAGTCACAGGTGCTTTTGGCATGCCACATTTATCAGAAAATACACTGTAGACAGACCCACTAACTTGCAATTAGCAATACCCATCCCTTTCCTGCAGGCAGCTGATGAACTGACAAATACAACGACTGATTCCATGAAGAAATAATGCTAGGAAAACATGCAACATTTTTCCGTGACATCTCTTGTAATTAGCAGCTGGAGACAAGGAGGAGAGGCCCTGTTGACTCTGGGCCGCTAATAACCTGGGAGATATTCCCAATTCTCTCCAGAGTGAAACAGCTGTAGAACACGGAGCACAGTAAATCATCTCTCAACTGGAATATAAGCCTATTAAATTGATTTCATCCTAAATACTTTACTGGGTTCTGAAATGCTGGCAGAAGATAATGAATCACTGCTGGTTTAGGTTTACAGACATGTAAATCACATGTGACAAGCAATAAATCAGAGCACTTAGCAGAGCAATACTCCAAATACACGTTTTTCCAGGGAGGCAGAGGAGCATGATCAGGACAATAGCTACTTCTCTTCCTTTTTTCCAGGGGATGCATCTCAAATGGAAACAAGTTTCCTTTCATATCCAAACACCCTGATCACTCCAAGATAAGAAGAAAAGATGCACATATTTAATAAAAGATCCCCACATTCTGAAGAATCCAGAGTACTCCACGGGCTCAGGGGTGACACTTCTGAGGCATTACCCACTAGAAATTAAATAAAAGTTAAATGCATAGTCTCAGCTTCAGTTGGGTAAGGACTCCTCTGGGGGAGACAATGCCTCCCTTGTATTTAGGAACTATTGAGGCATCACATAATGGCCTTCTATTCCTTAGAAAGGCTCTTCCTTCTGGTTTTTTTTTACCCATAACTAGCCTAGGCAAAAGGTTTTGGCTAATCTGTAGGTCTCAGTTGGCTTCAATTTTATTGAAAGCAATCACAAAAAGGCTGGCTAGCAGGACCAGTCACCTGACTTACCTCTGCAGCCGTCATGCAGATAAGGATCTTCCTGGTCTAGTTCCTCCTTTGAAATTTCAACTAAAGAGAGCAGAGATAGGCATTAAAGGAGAGAGGACTTTTCTTCACAAAGTAAAACCAGGGTTTTGGACACATCAGGACAAAATTAAAAAGCATTATTTACATAATTTACCACTATTTCACACTTAAATTTGACATTCAAATGCACGTGGCCACAGGGCATTTTCCATCCAACTGATTCAATATGAAAGTCACACTGTGATCACAGATTACACATGGACTGAGATTTTCAAATACAGGTTCTCAATGTTAGGCTTTTAACCAGAGCATAACTTCATTTTCATAAGATGTTGTTGGGGCATGCTTGGCTTCCACTGATTTTATAGTAGCTTGGGGTACTAGCTTGGGTTGTAGATTTAATGAAAATCAGATTAACCTCATTTATTTATTTAGACTTCATTTCAAAAAGAACTCCACACCCAACTTCTGGGCACCTATTTATGGCATTCTTTCAAACATACCTGTATACCTTGGGGAGTTTTGATCAGGGATACTCCTGCCACATGCACATGTCCCAGGAGCCCCTTCTCTCCACTTGAGGATATAAAAGGGCTAAACACATCCTAAACCCACTGCTTCCCAAAAAAAACCAGCTGATGAGCTTTCTCCAATCCTGCCACTTTGAACAGAGGGCTGAGGTAGGCTGGTAGTGTGCAAAAACACAATCCCAAAATACTCTGCTTAGGGATTGGGAAACTTGGGCTTGTTTCAGTGATGATCCATGAGTCCCTTCCCCCAGTGGTCACCTAGAAGCAAATGATGCACTGTGGATGTGACAGCAAGGTTTTGTGCAATGGCACAAGGCCAGGCTGGCTCACGGGCTCCTCGAGCCTTAGGGGCACATTTTGGTTACACAGAGCTGATGAAATCAGTCTGCCCAAGCCTGGCCGGATTTTCGCAGAGGCCTCCGGGGACACAGCATCAGACACCACAAAAAGACTTCTGAGATCATCAAGTCCAGCCTGTGGATGACACTTTATGAGACTCAGAGAACCAGCCTGCCTTACCCCTGCAGCAGGATGCCCTTCATGCACGGCTGTGGCACAACAAACACAAGGTGCTAGCCCAAAAAGCTGCCTTACAAAAATGAGCCTCATTTCCCCTTCCTAACAAAGTGTCTGTTTGTGCTGTTTGCTCTGCCTTTCTACAAGCAATTCTCACTGTCAATAGGGTTTTTTGATGTGTGTTCAAACACTTGCTTGCTCCTTAGCTGAATGATGAGAACATTGTCCTGCCCTGCTTGTGGACACAGCCCCATCTCTGCAATAACAGCTCTTATTTCCAGATTTTACCTCATGAGGGTGGGCACTGACACAAGACAGGCTTGAAAAACCTGGAAAAAATCTGATAACATGCTGCCTTAATCAGACCAACGGGAGCTTTTGTGATGGGGCTTGGGTTTAAGTGATTGATTAGGATTATGTGGAAAAGGGGAAAAAAAAAAGCCCCCAGTGAAGGTCTGTAAGGGTCAGCCCGTTCACATTCATTCTCTTCAGCTCTGTGGACTAGGGAGGAAGGGTGTCAGGAGCTTCTGCCATCTAGGCACCCCTCTCTTTTGGTAATATAGAAAGAAACAGGTTCCACACTTCCTGGAGATCTCCAGTTGTCCCAGACAGCCCAGGCATTTCAAATAGCCCTGGTTCATGGGCATTTGCCTCTCACGCAAAGGCAACATTTGAATTTTGCTGAGCTGGCAAAGACCCTCTAGCTTTTCAACACAATTCAAAGAATTGGTTGTTGATTTTCATTTTAATTAAGCATTTTTCAGTGGGCAAAATACTATTAAAATTAAGAGCTTATATTCAGCTTCTAAGATAAGATCATTAGTTGCCAAAATAAACTGTCTTGCATTCAAGTTCTGACACCAGAAACTAAGTGATCTCTTTTAGCCTCTGATTTTCAACAACAGCTATCACTAGCCAGAAAAAATGGGCTCCAAAACATGCTTCATTAAATTACTCAGATGAGATGTCAAGTTAGAGGAATCCCAACAGAAATAATTTCAAGTGCAAACAGTCCTTGTACCCTGTATGATTTTGTGTGTCACTCTTTTAAGGCCTGCAATAAAGTACCTTGCTCTTTCTTCGGAGGGTAATCGCTGATGGACAGATCAATGCCTTCTTGACTCTTCCCACAGCAGGTCCTGAAGACAATCCCACACTGGTATCCTATCTTGGGGTTGGGTTCACAACTCTGTCCTTGAACCTGGGCAGCCTTTCCCAGCAAGCAACAGTAACAACATGTCTATTAAAATAAAAAAAAAAAATTAAAGTCAAAGCAAGGTGAGGTTTGTCAGCGGTGTCAACAGTTATCTCACCCTGGCACTGATGGAAAATTTTCTGCAAACTCTCCAAAAACTCCTGGTATAACTGGGCTCAAATTTTTTAAGCTGCAGTGGAGTTCAGTGAGCTCTGCCTCTGGGCAAGCACAGAACCCGGGTCAGGTTCTCAGTGGATGTGTGAGGGTGTGTGCAAGCTGATGTGCAGGACCACTGCAGTCCCCACACGTACACGGGATCTCACTGCTCCCTGCCTGCACAGGATTCAAACACCGTCCTTCACACCCCTGCTTCCCACGTGTGTCCGGGTTAATTAAAATGGGATACAACCAATGGCTCAGTTCAGATCAGAACTGCTGACTCAAATTCCTCCCTGAGTGAGGAAACACAACTCGTCCAAGGTGAGTGTGAACAGGTCACAAAGAGGAGCTGTTTTGCTCTGGAAAGCACAGTCAAACATTATTTAACAGCATCACTGTCCTGACATGGCTTCCAGCAGCCTCTTCCAGACCTGCTGAACTGCAGCCCTAGAATACACCAAAGGACAAGTTAATCCTGTGGAGGTTTCCTTTTATTTTAAATTGAGAAGATGCTACTGGTTTATTCAGTTTTCTTGCTACTGTCATGTGAAAGCAGATTTAAGCTTTTATTATTAATTTTGCTGGTGTTCCAGACTCTTTATTTTGCTTGAAGAAAAGCCTGCACCTTTAAACAAAACAGATGGAATGTAAAATAAGTGAATGTTCAACTAAATTTCTATGTGGTGCTTTAAGCACCACATCTGCTGCAAAGAAGGCAGCTATGAAATGCCTTTCATTACTCTGAGATGTCTATCCCTGCCTATATTCCAAGTTTTCCCTTGTAAGGAATTATATGTTTCTCTCCCTGAACTGAAAGACACTTTTAAAACCTAGAGCAGGATGAAGGTAAGACAGTAACAGCACCCTCAAGTATGTAAGTATTCCATTTTGTGTGTTGTCATTAAATACACAACTGAAACTCTTCCCTGCTGCCAGATTGCTGTCCGGCTAGAACTTCTCTCTCCTGGCCAGTCCTGGGATGTTGTTTCCATGCCCTCCCAATCTCTAGGATACACATTTTCCCTTATTAACTCTTGTTTGGTGGGATGGTCCCTCACTACCCACTGTTTTGACTTGTTTCTCCAACTACTTCCATCCAGAAGCAGATGCTCCAGTTTCATCACTATTATGTCTGGGATAATTCCGTCTTTTCAGGCTTTTCTGGATGACTTTAGAAATAAATAGATGATTACAACATTTCTCAATATTTATTCTAACATATCAAGCAACTCCCTGAGGCATCCTTCTTAAAATTTTTAACATTTGACTGTAATTTTTTTAGATTTTCAATTTCCACAAACATAAATTATACAACAAAAATGGAAAGTGAGCTGAAGATTCACAGCTTGACTTTAGCCTGCATATTTTTGATTACAAAATCTTATTTAAGTTATTGAATAAGCTGATGCCTTGCCAAATTTTGATGTCTTATACTTCTGGTATCCTCACTGGCTTCTGCTGCTGGGCATATGAATTGACTCAGTCTGCTTCTTTATCCTGTCACACTGCATTCAAATCGGGAGTTACAGAGATTCTCTGGATTTATTTTTTTTTTAAAGAGTGATCATTAATCTTGCCCTTCTTGAAGTGCTGCATAGCCTTGTGTTCCTTATTTCTTTCAGGTTGAGCCACCCTTTGAAAAACCTCAGTCTCCAGCTGACGTGAAGCTTCAAGGACAAAGCTTGCTTAGTCCTGCAATGTCTGTAAGACACTGCATCTTTAATTAACATAAGTTTGTGCCCTGATCATTTCCTCCAACCTGTATTTGCTCTAACTGCGCACAATACATCTTGATTTAACAGCTTGATAATGATAATAATTTATGTTTCTATACCTAAATGATCCAGAGATGGGAAATGTCACGTTTTCTTAACTGGTGTGTCTCATAACTGAGATCTCCTACCGACCCTGGAAGGTTCTGTGGCAGTCCCAAAGGCCAAGTTTCATGATGGACTCGTGACAGAAGATGGAAAAGCTGATGAAGAGCACACTCAGGACTCTGCAGACCTGGATTTCACCTGTGAGCTTGGAAAGCCACCTTTTCTTTCAGTTCTCCCACTGTGGAATGGCAATAGTGTAGGAGAGATAAGGAGCACTCTGGAATTCTGAGATACAAAGCAGCATGGCACAATCACCAGCACTATCCTGGCATGATTAACGGCAATGTTTCCTTTTTCACACCCATTTTTTCCAGCTGTTAGCCTGTTCTGAAAGCCTTTGATCCTTTACAGTCTAGCCTTCGCATTAGTTCAGTTCTTGAGGTGTTTGGAGCCATTTTCCAAAGGCTGGCAGCACCCTGGATGCAAACTGTGATGACCATTTATTTATTTTGTAGAACCGTCACTGCCTTCATGGATGGTACAACCTAACAATCAAGTTGTTATCATACTCTTTCACTGCCTGTAAGCCTCTGCTTCTTAAGTGATCCCAATAATAAGATCAAACCTTTTCCCCCCTGCATTATCACCAAAATACCAAGTAGCTTCAAAGCCATGCCTTGCTCCTCATGTTTGGACAGGAGCTGTGTCCTACCCGAAGTCCCACAATCCCCTGACTGCCTTCTCATAGAAAGGAATAAAGGAGTGAAGCTACGTGTGACAAATTTGAAGATTTCTTTTTGGTGTGATGAGGAAGCACCTGAAATTCCTTAGATCAATAAGGTCTCTTGGTTATGTAAAGTTTACAACAGTTTTACAATAGTTCTTATTTATGTTCCAATTTAAGTTGCCCTTTTTGGTGTGAATCCTGCACTAACACTGCTTTTGGTATCTGTCCACAAGAGGTCTCTCCCTTGCTGAAAAATCCAGACATTATAACCAGAAGATGCTTCTAAAAACAACTGAAAACCCCACAAATAACTCAGTGGAATCTTTCAGAACTTTTAAAGAGCTGAACAAAAATTTAAAATATCTTCAACAGTCCCAAGCAATAAAACTTTTGTGCTCACCTATTACACACAACCAAAATATTCTTGACAAAAGCTGTGAGATAAGGATGTGTCTCCACCTTTGAAACGCACCTATGACAAATCTGGGGGGAAATGTCCAAACACCTTGAAAGTGGTCAGATTTCTAGAAGCTGCACTCCTTTCTGCAGGGTTGCTGTGGGGGAAGCTTCCAGAAAATAATTTCTACATCTCCTGTACTAGCAATACACCTGGAAATTGACTGCTGTCTTTTGATGGAGGTTTTTAAGGATTAATGATTCATTTGCAGCCTTTTTTTTTTTCCAAGGCAAGATAAACTATGCTTCCAAACAACTGGAGGACAAAATTCTCCCCATCTTTTCCTATGCCTACTGCTTTTATGTGTAAAAGCTGAGGCAAGTGTTTTCAAAATATGGTCTTTTTATCTTCTTTCCAATCCCAAGTTTTGGATTCAAAGGGAAGATTAGCTGCCTCATTTGCTGCAAAATGCTACAATTAATCCTACTAATTGAATTACTCTGTCATTCTCTCTGATTCTCTGAAGGAGACAAAGAAGATCCAAATGATTTTCTATGCAACATAAGCTAAACAAAAATGGAGCCAAACAAGATTCAGGTTTGTTTACACAGAGCAGGCACAACTTCCAGACATTGTTTGTCTCAAGGTCATCAGATTCAAAATGTAATCAGCAGAAAAAATGATTAATTTTTCACTGATATTAGACCATAAGTCACCTATGTCCACCGTGAATCAGAAGTTACTTTCAAAGATGCTCCTTCCTCAGTGAAGTTAAGTAGGATATTCCTGTCAGGGAGTAGAAGGGCAGAACGTGGCTCACAAAGATTAATTAACTCTGACTACTTCGATACCAGTAAATTCAACAGGGACAGAATGTGGGCTCGGGGCATTACCCCACACTCATCTGTAATGTTTCAATATCAGCAAGCTCTAATGGCGCCTAACACCCCATCGGACAGTGCTGGAGCATGTTCTGGGGCCAGCACTGCCCTCCTGCTCTGTGTGCTGCAGGGGAGGGACAGCAGCTACGTGACAGCTGTGCTGAGCCTTTGCTTCTCAGGGCCACAGACCGAGGCCCAGTCCATCTTGTTTAATAATAAAGCTGTCACCACCAAAATCCGCCACCTTTAAAGAAGCCTGGTCATTTACAAAAACACCATCAAGCCTTCTTCCTCATGCTGACAAACCTACATAGGGAAACATCAGGCAACTGGTGGGAAAGTGGGTGAACAGCTTGAACAGCTGCACTCTGGTTCAGAGTTGTCCCATGGCACGTGGTTAAAACAGTGCTGCTCCTAAAATCCTGTCTCCGGTAAGAAGCACTTGCATCTGCAGAGTCCTCATCATCACAGTCCTTGTTCATCTGCTCAGAGCCCTCCAAAGTCCTGACACAGAGGGTGAAGTATTTTTGCATGCCACATTCGGGCTGAGGGGGACAGGCTTGCCTGCAGTAAAGGCTGCACACAGGGATTCCTGTGCCAAGAGCAGGGCATTCCCTGGATGTGGTCAACAAGTGATGAATGGCCCCTCTGGGGGACACGATAACAGACTCAGGAGAACCCAACAACATCAGCCTGTGTTACCTTTCTTCTGCTCACAGAGAGTACCTGGATCACTGCCCAGCCCTGGAATCAGTGGCATCCCACTGCCAGGAGCAGGATCAAGTCAGCATTTTGAAGAATATGAAACTTGTCAGTCAGACATTGTCTGCCATCTTCTGTAGCATAGATTTTTTCATTTTGGCTGAATGAACTATTCAGCATCTTGGAGTAGTGAGAAGAACTGAAATCACTCTCCTCTATTCTCAGCACCACTGAAAGAAATCCATAGCAGGACCAGAGCTGCTCACGACTAGGTCATGTTCCAGATCATGATCTTACTGGTAGAACTTTCTTCCAAAAATACTCTGAAGAGAGGTATGACTGCTCCCTTTCGAGCAATGAGAGATAAAGACAATGATAAAGGTAAAGGGCAGGGCACAGATTAATTGAAAATGCCAATGACAGGCATTTTTATCCTGATATCAAATGCTGGTATCACAGGCTTACAGATGTCCCCACCCAGTTGGAAATCAAAGTCATGTTAACCTAGGACAATTACATAAGCTGGAATTATAAGTACGCTGAGAGGATTAACTTCTGTCCTACCCCTTTGGACCACCAATACTGAAAACCATGGAGTCTGTCCTTAGGCCATGAAGCTTTAATGAAAGCTGAAGTCTAAAATGTGTCTGAGTTTCTCACCCATCCCTCCCTCCAGCACTGATGTCTTCTTTTCATGCAAAAGTAGCTTCCTGGCCAATTACCCATTTGAGATTTTCCACCCCTTTGCATTCTCCCCTTGCTAAGATGCAGTGTGACAGCCTGCTTTGCTGCACAGGGCTCTGTTTCTCAAAGAGAAGCACCAAGCGAACAACCTTCACAGAGACAGGAGGTGCAGGCGGGGGAAAAACTGTTCACGTGCAGCCAACCAAGCCTAACGACCTCGGGGGTCAGCCTAGATAAAGTCAACTTCACCTTTTAAAGCTGAACAGGAGTGGCTGTGATGTCTCACCTTGAAGTATTCGGCCTCACAGGTGGAGTTCTCAGCGCCGTGTGAGTCGCACTCGTCCCGCACGCTGGCAAACTCCACCCCGTCGGCACAGGACTGCTTCTCCAGCTGGCTGCGGCAGCACTGCACCTGGGTCATGCTGGAAACGGGGGGGGGAAAGGGGACAACCACGTCACAGCTGGGCCAGGAACAGATAATGCAACGTCTGACAATTAGCACTTGCACTGGTTACGTGGGAAGGGGTTCCCGTGGGAACAGCGTTACGAAGCTATTCGCTGTGGTAAAGAAATTCCCTGTTGCAAAGATATTCTCTGGGAGCAGGCAGAATGTGACATGTTTAATACAGGTGACATGTTTTTAATAGTTTCATTGCTGATCTACCTTGCAGTCTGTCCTAACAACTTTTTTAAGCAAATGGGTCACTTCAGCCACATCTGCCACAGGGCTGAAGGTCTCCAGACTTGCATGTTTGTGACAGCAGTTTGTGGCTGAGGAGACTGATGGAAAGGAGAAGCAAGATCTTGTGAGAGCCTGCAATCCCAGTCTACCTTTGCCCCTGCTGCCCCAAACCAACAGGTATGGCACGTGGAAGGAAGATCAGAGCACTGCTCTGTGAGATAACAGGGAGAAATGAAGATACCGAGGGAAGTCACAGTGTGAAATTACAGACTGTATTGAAAGCAAGGGGAAAAGAAAGATCAAGGGAAAGAAAGAGTATTACAAGGTGGGGAGATGTGGAGACGAGACAGGATTAAAACATGCAGGAAACTTAGTTTTGTTGCACTGCTCATTAAATCATTCTATATTATCTCAGTGTCGGTGAAAAAATTGGAAACTCATTCCTGGGGCAGGGTGGGGAAATCTGCGTGAGGAGGCTTTAAACTCCTCCAGTCCTATTGCTACTGTAACCTGACTGCAAAGCCCAGTGAAGATCTCGCTCCTCTCTCCACTCTGCTTTTATATGTAACTCTGCTTTTTTGGGTAGCTTTGCGGTTAAAGCTCTTCCATCACTACCTTCTGCTATAGACACTGGGAAACAGAGGAAAAATAGCCATTACTCCTAAAAATCCTCTATTCCACTGCTGGAAATTTTGGTAGTATCAGGAAGAAGGGTGGATTAGTGGAACTACTGAACTACAGCTTCTCCTACTGTCAGCTGGGCTAAGTGGCTTGCCATGCATCCCCTCTGGAGGAGCTTCCCTGCTCTCCATCACCATTGGATGAGTTTTCAGCTCCCAGGTGGCACGAGGGACTCCCTCAGCTCTAAAGCCAGGCCACTAAAAGCAGGGCACATGTGGGTGCTGGGCTCAGGTTGTGCATTTCTGTCCATGTGGGTGAGGCCAGGTTGTCAAGCCACATTCCCAAAGATTCCCAAGTACTAGTTATTGGATTGCACATGGGTGGCTTCCAACTCCAGCCATTCCAGAATTCCACAATTCCATGATTAGCAGTGGTCTGACTGTGAAGTTCTCACTTGCACAAAAACAGCTACAAGATTTCAATGCATAGAAAAAAAAACCAGGATAAGTTCATGAACAAATTATTCAAAAATAGAATCTAAAGTCATAGCAAGGAGTTAAGCCCAGGACAGTAACTTTATTTGGCAGGATATTTGAAGTTTTTGATATTTGATTTAGTTCCAGTTTGGAAGAATATGTAGCTTTTTTGTTGCTGAAATTCCCTCTGAAGCAGAATTTCCATTCCCTGCCCAGCTCTGGGGTGGTCTGACTTTCAGGGCTTTGGAAGCCTCTAAGACCCTGAACTCCAAGCCCAAGAGTGTGGGAGCTGAGACTTTCCAGCCCCTTTAGCCCTCCAGGTTCTCTAGAGGAGCTAGATATGTTAGCCGCAGACAAGCAAACAAATAAACAAACAACAGCAGTCTTTCAGCAGATCTCTTTGATTCCTGGTGTGGCTTTCTTTTTTCAAACACAAGTCAGCTCTTTGAAATCTCTGACAAATTGGCAATTTCAACCAAACCAAGAAAGTTTCTTAAAATGTTTCCTACAGCTGTATTCGTAAGTCATGTGGTCCACCCCAACTGTAATAAGGAATTAAACATCAACTGGATACTAGATTAAAATACCATTTGTTCATTCTGAGAACAACAACAATAAAATCACACTTCATTGCCCAAATCCTACAGCCAAGTTGCACTGGTAGCAAATATTGCTTGAGACTGTAAACACTTGTGTGGCAATAACAGAGGTACAAGTCCTTGAAAGATGGCACAGAAAAATGCTTGAAAAACCTGCACAGTGCTGGTTTTCCCTTTCCCTGTGCACACCAGGTGCTGCTGGTCACCAGGGCCCACCACTGCTCTCTAAAAACACAGAAAGTAGAGTAGTACCTTCCTGGGAGTTTGTTTTTTTAATTACTCCTAATACTTAAAAAAGCCAAAGCTGCTTTTTCCTTTCCTGCCTTATTCTGGCTTTCAGTTAAAAGAGTGCAGGAGACCTTCAGTGAAAATAAACAGGCATTCACAACATGGCTGATATCGTAAAACACTAAATATTGAAGCTTTAGAAGCATGTGGCCTCAGAACTGACATTCACTCAGGATGTTTCAGGTAAAATCATCCGTCTCTGGAGGCTGAGTTTGATTCATGGCTCACTAGTGAACACTAATCACAAAGCCATTTTAAAAATCCTTATTTGTTGTTTCAGATGTTGATCTAAAAGTCATTTCACTACTAGGTAACTTGATTATTAATCAAGTTACAAAATCACTTTTACTTTCTGTTGAAATTTAACCAATATTACTGATTTTCATGGACTTAATTTCCAGATGAAAATCTACCTGCCTATTTACCTCCACAATCTTTTCACATTTATTATTCTGCTGTCCAGAGGATGCACTCCTAAACCAGCACAGATTTCATAATCACCTATTTTTTCTTTCACTTCTTTCCATAAAAGCATTAAAATTTAACTTTGCTCTGAAAATAATGTCTTTCTTGTCAGTCTACTTTCATTACCCTCTGTCTCTCTCCTACTTAATTCAAGCTATGTCAGTGCTATTCATGTATACAGTGGAGAGTCTTGGACAAAATATGAAAATTTAAAAGAATGATTTTGCAAAAACAAGCTGGATCTGCCACCCTTAGATCCTCCAGTCTGCATTCCTGCAGCACTAGTAAAAAATAATGTTATTCCTGATGTAATTCCAGAAAGACTACACATTGTTAAAGGCATGCAAATCCCATATGGAGATAGACTGTTTCTGGCATGGGAATTAAGTTCACTTGCTAAGAGCTCTGTGCAAGGGAAACTCTTCACTTTGAAAGGAAGAAGACTCACTGGGCAGTTTGAGTTCCAAAATTAAATGGCAGCTCTTTCCAGCTGCTGTGAGTTTAACCACAACACAAGAAACTGAATGAATGGGAGAAGACCTGCCAGAGATATTACTCAATAAAACTCGACACTCGTATTTACTGAGAGTCAGGAAGACACAGAGATAAACACTGACATTGTCCAGGAGATAATGCAGTGAGATAAACTCATGTGTGGGGCAAGAAGCTGCAGTAAGAGACCGCAGGCATTGAGCCTAGAGCCTTATTTCAGTTTAAACAAGGAATAAGAGCAACCAGATGGATCTCTGGGTGAACTTCACACAGGGTCTGGCTCACCCTGTGTAGGACAAAAAAGTGAGCAGGTCTGCAGTTTGAACCGTGCCACGCTCAGCAAGTGACACCCACACAGCTGGCAACTCCCTCAGGAACCACAAGAGACTTTGGGGGAATAATTCTACAAACGTGCTGCACCCCAGAGTGTCAGCTTGTCCCTGGGGTGCACGGCAGGGCCAGAGAGCGACAGGGCTGGAAACCATTCCTCTCTTTACTATGGAAGAAATCCTTCCCTGTGGGAGTGGGGAGGCCCTGGCACAGGTTGCCCAGAGAAGCTGTGGCTGCCCCATCCCTGGAAGTGTCCAAGGCCAGGTTGGATGGGGCTTGAAGCACCCTGGGACAGTGGAAGATCCCTGTCCATGGCATGGGTGGCACTGGATGATCTTTAAGGGCCCTCCCAACTCAAACCATTCCATGATTCTGTGATGACTGTTGATGTATTTTAAATGGTTGGGAAATGGCCAAGGGGGTGCAATTATAACTCAACAAGGCAGCTGGTTCCTCACACAAACAAAAGACACTCCGGCAGTGGGCTTGCTTTGAGGGAAGGACTGAGACACCACTAAGTCATTCCTATTCTAAACAGATAATTCAAAACCAGCATGTAAATCCTTGTAAAGCATGTCGGGAAAAGCACTCGCATCCAATCTATGTTGCACAGTAGCTTCAAAAAACTCCTTTTATTTCAGGAACTTTCTCAAACCTTTTCACTTCACAATGTGTTTTCCCCTCACATTCACCTGCTAACCTTGCAAACTGAAGCTGAAATGTGCAGGGCAAACAACTCCCCCTGGCAGTGAGGGAGATGGCTTTCTACCCCCAGGCTTTTCTAGAGCACTCAAAAGTCAGGTGGCCAACACTGCTCCAGATGGTCAGGGGATCCCAGCTGGGGTTTAAGCAACCACAGAAATGATGAGTGGCTCCCAGCATGCAGGAGTCTAAGCAGGAAAGAAGTTCTTTTGAAAATCCATGACCAACAAGGCATCCTGTGCCATATTCTCACCTGCCTAGACCTCAGCAAGCACAATGAACCCAGCTCTGTTCCCATCTCTGTGCTGCTGGAATAAAAGCAGGACATCAGTGTCATTACCCTCACATGCCTGCGAAGGGAATCCTGCTCCCTCAGTGCTCATTCTGGCTCCAGTTACACCAGCAATTAGGAGGAGAATTTGGCCCTTTGTGTCTGAAATGGCATCCTGAAGTGATTTTTCTCTACCTCCCACAGATATGACAGTTTGCAAACATAAGTGGAGTAAAATAACATTGGCATTAAAAAAAAAGTACTCCAGGTGCCAATTTTACTTGGTCATTTTCAGAGTGAAGCCAAGCTTCAGGGGGGGTTATGTTTATTTATTGGGCAGTCATGAATAAATGCAACTGAACTGAGTTTATCAACTTAGGGTTTTGTCAGTAAGTGCTCACACCTCTCCCAGAATATGTGCCTTTCATTTTACTATTACAATTTTCTTAACTACGTCTCAGTTATGCACAGAAGCTGGATGAAGCATTGGTAAGCTTTTTTCCCAGTTCCTGTGCAGTCCTAGTGAGTCTCTAAAATGAAAATCTTTGGAAGAATAAATTATTTGCAGCAGAATTGCAACTCAGATTAATCAAATGATGATTAAATCATCAAGATGCTTGCTCCCAGATTGTTCAATAAATTTGGTTTCCTGTTTTTCCTGCCTCTGTTTTGTCTGTAATTCTGACTCTTCAAGTATTTCCTAAACTGGCACTTAAGTCCTATCTGTCAATTCTGCTGTGTAAGAGACTGCTTTCAATGCCAGTATAAATGTAAAAGCCAGAAAACATGGACAGACTTCCCTGGAAGACACATTCTTTCCAAAATAAAGATCAATCCAACACTTCTACAATTACCAAGGTTAAATCACTTTGCAATCCATTTGAGTAGAGGGGAGCAAAGTTAAGTGTTTTAAATACAAACTTCTCTGTGAAGCTGCCTCTCAAACCACCAATCACAAATTGCTACCTCCACTAATTAAATGTAACAAGGGCATGTAACAGCAAAAATAATGCAAACTATCATTGGCATAAAAAACACAAACACCACAATCAGGTAAGAGGTGCAGCAGAATCAAAATCTTAATTAATTCTAACATTACCTTCCTTTGGTAGATTACCAAACAGAGATGTCCTGGCTGCAGGCAGAGCCCGAGCCCTGTGAGCAGGGCACAGTGGGAACACCTCCGAGACAGATTATATCACAGGGAATAGAGCTGGGTGAATCCACGCTAGACTGGCAGCAAAAATTAAAAGGACTTGATGGATGAAAAGTCATCAGGAGTACTCAGGAGGTACTCCCCAAGGCCAGATATGGAGTTGAAAAGCTGGGATTTAAGAGCTGGGTGCTTCACCTTGTAAGTCAGCTTTCATACCTGCCATTCCTATGGTTTCACATTAAAATATAAACTGTGTTTCAATATCTAAGACATAACTATGTACCTGCACTCTCTAGACTCGGATAGTAATGGCAGAGAAGCACATATTCTGTTTTTATTTGCCCATTCAACACCGTTGTCGCAGCATTCTTCCACTGACAGATCTGCAGAAATGAGGAAAGAAAGAAAAAACACAATATATTTAATACAACCTTAATAAATGGTATTGCATCTGCCAGTTAAAAAACCCCAACCAACCCCAAGTGAGCCAGTTTGTTGTCTCCTCCCTGACTCACACACAGATCAGGACAGCCATGGCCAAAAAAACACCTGTCAGCACCTTGCAATAAAGCCCAGTGCTGGAGGTTCTCCTTCCTTGGTGAAGCAAACTGCATTTTCCCCTAACCTTCCACACAACGACACAGCCCAGGGGCTGATAGTCCAGCAGAAAACAGTTCAGAGAGAGTCCTGCCAAACAAAAGGATCTTTGGGATTGCACTCCTTTATTGTCAAAAGTAGCAGTAGCAACAAGCAACCTTTTAAAATCCTGAAGAATACAAGATAAATCAAATACTTCAGAGGAAAGACAGATGACTCTCATTACAAGTAGATTTGCAGAGTTGGGGTTTTTTTCCTGAGGTTATTATCCAGTTAATCTGTTTTCAATCTTTTACTCAGAAATATGTCTGTACGTGCAAAAGTACTGTAGAGAGGTTCAGAAAGGTATGCAGTATTTTGATCACTTAACATATGAAAGAAAAATTAATCCTGTTACCAACTTACACCAACTCTGAAAGTAAGGAGAAAACCACACTGAAGACAAATATTTGTGTGGGGTATATTTTTGCAAGCTTCTAATTTAATAAAACTGAATACTCTTAATGAACTGACAAGCACTACAGGTTTGCTTCATATTCCAAGTGCAAAAGTTCACAGCACAGCAGGTGTATCAGAACTTGGAATAAAACATGAGTCACGCTTTTCCATTAATTATCTTGTAGCCTGAACACCAAGCAGCTCCTTGTGTAACAAACACGCACACTGTGTAAAAACCCAATCTGGTTATCCACAGGGACACCTTTCCAGTGGATTCTCTGCTTCCTAAGTTTTCTGACTGACGGCCCTGACAGGTTTCACCCACGACTGCTGAGGGAGGTGGCTGACACTGCAAGGCTACACACTAGATGCAGATCTAGATCTTGGAGAGCTCATGGTGAGCAAGAGGCGTTCCTGGAGGACGGAAAAGAACAAATGCCTCCCTGACCTCAAGCAGGACACGAGAAAAGATCTGGGAATCTACAGGCCAGTCAAGCTCTTATAGAATCACAGAACCATTAAGGTTGGGAAAGACCTCCAAGGTCATCAAGTCCAAGCTGTGCCAAATCCCCACCTTGTCCCCAGCCCAGAGCTCTGAGTGCCACATCCAGTCCTTCCTTGGGCACCTCCAGGAATGGGGGCTCCACCACCTCCCTGGGCAGCCCCTTCCAAGGCCTGACCAACTTTTCAGTGAAAGCAAGCAGAGAAGGTCATTCCCTCTGGTAAATCAGGGTTTGGGTTTTTTTTTTTGCAGGGAACAACCTATATTCCCAACTAGTGATGATAATTCAAAGCAAAAAAAGAAAGAGTTAAGTGAGATTTTATGATGCAGTCACCTTGAGGTAGGTAGTCTTAAGGCAGTTATCAATTTTACAGTGCAAAGCTCTGGAATACTGCACAGAATTCTGGCCATCCCTCCTTAGGAAAGATTACATCAAAATGGAAAATGTGTAAAGACAGATTAGGAGGATGAGCAGGGAATCAAAGTGCTGCTATATGAGGAGAAACTGGGAAAAACAGACACTTTACAGCATAGGTAAAACCTGTGAAAGGATGTGGCTCCTGTCAACAAATATCACAGTATTACAGTATCATTACAGTAAACAATAATCAGAATTATGGGATCAAGTAAACCAAACATGTTTCAGTAAGAAAACTGTTATACTAACAAACAGAATTACATTAAGTGTTAGTTTGTAACAGATCTTTGTACTCTCTGACCCAGGTCGCTCTTCTACTCTTGCTTACATTCCCAAAATAATGGTCAAAATTCTGTCATCACTAAGTCAAGGCAGTATTTCTCTTCAATCCCTCAATGTGCCCAGAATTCACGCCAGTGTCTGAAAGCTAAGCACAGTTTAAAATGCTTCAGAGTAAATGAGCCCAGTAAATAACTATCTGCCTGGAATCCATGCATTTGTGTCTGAGCTCTTCTTTGAGAATGGGAACCCCATCTGGGGCCCTCTGGCTGACAAGCATCATATGCATCAAATTTCACACAAAGGGTTATAAATAACCATATTTTCAGTGCTGCTGTCTGCAATCAATCTCAACTGTGTTGAAAAATGACACACATTTCACTGAAGTGCAGAGCTGGCTGCAGGTTTTTGCAGGGCTTTGTACAAATGTGTCTTTGGCCAAGTTCCTCCCCAGAAGGACAATCCCTGGCTCTGGACACCAGCTCTTCCCTCCAAGCCCTGGCAACACACCTCTACTCCAACCAAATAACTCAAGAATTCAAAGTAGGCCAAGCTAAGCAGGCTTGTCTGTAGGAGTGCATCCAGACAAAGAAGGATCAGGGAGAGTTTGTGGAAGGAGAGCTGTGGTCCGGGCTCATTGTTTTGGTGACATCACAATTCATATCCTCCAACGATCCTGCCAAAAATCTCCTGAGAATAGAGGGAAGTGAAAAACAAGCAGTAAAAGAAGCACTCCACCCTCGAGGCCATTCTTCTAAAACGTAACACTTCAACAGTGAAAAACATTTTCTCTTGGCTTTGCAGTTTGCTTGAAAAATGGTAATTCACGGGCAAATCCCTACTCCTTCAAAATCTCAGGAAGTGTGTGTCTCACATATTGGGTGCCAGCTCCTGCTTGCTCTAGAACTGATTCTGTTCGGGCATTAGGAGTTGCTAATGAGCATTTAGAACCAGGACAGATTTACCATCTCCCAGCTGCAGATTTTCCAGAGCTGTGGACTCAGCTGTACACACGTGCACATTCATGTGGCTCCCAGTTGGGAATGTTGGAGCAAGCAGTTCATACTGAGGGAAGCAGAAGGTAGAAGCTACCCTGATTATGCCACCTTGAGGAATCTCACCAAAAATAATGTTTTCTTTTCTCTGACTGCAACCCCCTGTCTCTTACTTCAGCTGGTGGGTTCAGGGCACCCCTCAGAGCTGCAGTGCCCACCACAATCAAGCAGGAACAACAGCTCTTCTGAACCTGGTGCTCCTTCAAGGATTTTGCCAAGTACACAAAGTTTAATGCAAGTCAGCCCGAGAAATCTCAGGCATCCTAGAGACAAAGTGCTTGTGGGAAAGGCTGATGACATGGCCTGTGTTCAGATTAAATGTGCCCTTTTATCTGGAGGGAGAAACCCTACAGGAAAGCTGTAACATGCAGGACTGCACTGTCAGATCCGTTTTGTAAGTTTGAGAAACACTTGTTCATCTTTCTGGTATCATAAGACAGAAAAATATGAGGATAAGCCAGTTAATAGGGTAGCATGTTGACTTCCTTTTCATCAGATACAGTAACTTTGCATGCTAACTGATTAGTTCAGAAAATCCAGGTTTATTTTGGGTAAAATCCAATACAGCTGTATCACTACTTTGTTCCTGCACAAAAGCGTGTGCAGCAGGGCATCCAAAACAACTTGAGCTCTGCTAGGATGGTAACACAGAGAATGCCTGTCCTGAGGGGTACAGAGTGGTGTAGGTTGGACTCTGAGAGAGATTTCAGGAGTCTTGGGAAGGGGACAGCAGGAACACAGCTGGAACTCAGCTCCCTGATTTTACAAAAGCTGTCATCAAGAAAATCTATCAGATAAGACATGAATAAGGCCACAAATATTTTCTGCACATGATGCATTCCTGTGCCAGCTCTGAACTACACTTACACAGACATGGTGTACAAGCATATGGTTGTTTTCAAAAAAAAAAAAGGTAGCTTGCTAATCTTAACAGGATTGCCATAATGTGTGGGAGTTCAAAGCAAGAAATGTGGTTAATATCTGCATAACCTTAGACTTCTATGATGTAATAATTGCTTATTCAGCTGCTGCAGTGAATATTTTCTGCAAAAGAAAGATAAGCTTAAGAATGTTACCCAAAAGCATGACTCCTGGAATGAGAACCCCTGAATTGTTTCTGGGAATTGTGCAAAAAGCAAGCAGAAGTAAAAAGGACAGGAAAAATTTCATAGCAGTAGCATTCCAGCTAGATCAAAAAGGGAGATTTTTTTAGGTAACAATCTACAATAGCAGCTATTCTGTACAGTTGCCCCTGATGGAAAGGCCCACGCACAGACCAAAACTGGATAGCTGCTCATCACTCAGTGCTGATCCATGGAACAGTTCTCACCCTGATGGCGGTACCAAACCAAAGTGACACCCAAGCCCAGGGGGGCTCACCAAGCCAGAGCCCGTAAAAGCTTCCCAGGTCTTCAGGGCAGTCAGTGATGGGACCCTCAAACTCCTCAACTTCCCAGCCCTCAAAACCAGCTGTACTTGGGTACAGGTTTGGAAGTGAGTCCAAGTCAAGGGGTCAAAATCACACCTGCGTATTAAGATGTTTTTAATCCTTTAAGCACATTAATTGATTACATCTGTAAAATGTGGTGCAGATCTTGCCCTTCATTCAATTTACTCTGTGAGAGGCTCAGCACTCTGGAATGTGAGAAAACAGAACATGACTATTACATCTCAGCACATGAGGATCCAGGCAGCAGATGGACTCTGAGAGCTCAGCACTAATCCAACAAGTTTCAGTAACATGTCAAGAAATTTGGGAATTCATGATCACAACAGGCACTGGTTTACATTTCCAGGAAGAAAACCATTTTCAACATTCATTGTGTACCCTTTTGATAAAACTCCTCTTGCCCTGTGGAGAAAACTCTCTCACCAGTGATACTCATCCACTTAACTGCCAGCTGAAAAAACTCCAAGTCTACTTACAGAATTTGATCCTTGAGATGACAGACTGGCCATCCATAATATTCAGAGTCACCTTCTTTATCTTCCAACCCCCTTTTACATGTGTATTCTCACAAAACCACAGCAACTGCCCATCCCCGGGACCAAGACTCCCCTGTGCTCCAGGTTCAGGGCAGATAAAAGTGCTGGGCGTGACCTGCTGCACCCAATCACTTCCTCCTGAACAGGGACACCTGGCAATTATCAGCTGGACACGGTCAGCTGCTTCTGTAGCAGGGATTGCAGTCAACTGCTGGCAGCTGGGATTTGTAGGCTCGGTTTTTTGGCTGTTCTTACAACCAAGTGTGGAGATGCTGTCTCTGGCAATGCAAACACACTCTGGCTGGCCACTTAAGGTGTTGAACAGACCTGGAGACACGTTTAGACAAGAGGGAAACCAGCTGACTTCAAAGGTCCAACCGGTAATAGACCAACATGACAAACACAGCTTGGCTGCATCTTGATCTTGTGTGCAAACCTAGGGATTAGGCACACAGGGAAAGGGTGCAGGAGGCCTGAGACCATGAAAGAGAAAGACACACAACACAAAATCTGGCCCCATGATTCCCAGAAACAAACAGTGTGAATTAGAAGTAAAGGAGCAATGCAGGAAAGCATCAGCACTCCTCATCTGAGACAACGACGTGTGCTGGCTCTCTTCAGAATGGAGTTGCAACGAAGATGCCTCTCCTCCAGTTAGTGTGAAGAGAAAGAAGCAAAGTGAAAAGGAGCTTTTCCTTTCCTGCAGAGAAGTGCTGGCTCACCTCAGGACTGTTCACTGAGCACACCAATACACTGATGGGGTACAATGCACAGACACAGCTGAGCTGTGGCACCAGTCACCTTTGGGCAGTAGGATAGTCTTAGTCCTTCCCTCACTTGTTCTTACAGGTTCCCTTAAAGACTGCAACAGCCTGAACTTCCTAACAAGTGCATAAAACTCGGAGTGTTTGAACGTTTGAGATGGATTCTCAGCTGAGGGTGAATATTCCAGGACAGCTGAAATCACTGAAGAAACCCAGTTAGCACAGTAACTAAAGCAGCAGCACCCCAAAGGAAATGCCTGCTATGTTACTGTGTTTTGTGGTTGGTTTGAAAACAGCCAACACTTTACTGGAAATTTTCTTAGGTCTGGAGAACACTCATTTATGGGGAATGTGGCTCTGGGAGCACCAGCAGTGGCCATCACACAATCAGGGGGATTTTTCAGATACAGCCAAACCTCATTTTATGAGATATGAGTGTGCAGTTTATAAAAGAAGTTATTAAACCTTCCATGGCAGTATCTGGTGATGAGGACAGGCCTGAGGAAGGCAAAGCCATCCTGGAACATCCCTCATGTCCTCTAGTGGGGAAAGCAAATGTTTTACTGCAGGGTCTTTATTATGTTTTAGGTCTAATTAAAAAATCTTTCGAAAAGTAGGTAACTGGCTACTAAAAATTGGAAAAGGCAACCCCATCTATTGCAGGAATAAGGCATCTTAGATAATACCTATATGTATCAAAATGCCAGGAAAGATAGGGATGTAGGAGCCCTCAGGAGGTTATCTTGTCTTATCCATTACTTTCAGGGAGACCTGATAAAATTCAGTCAGTTGTGGGCAGAATTCTACTTAATTACTCAAAACAATACCAAGTGAGGCTGATTCCCAAATCTGTCTGGGCCACGTGCTCTTATGCTTCAAGATCTGGTACATTCAGCACTGACAGAAAAATTTTAATAACAGATTACCTCTCTGTTCAAACCAAAAGCCTAGTTCAATTCATTCTTTTCTTGCTACCTCTTAAAACACAGGCTCTGACACCCAACCTTCTGGGTACCTGGAGCCTGCTGCTTCCTGAGGATGTCTCTTCTGGAAACAAATTAACTCCAATTCTTTCATCTTTCTGGACAGGTTATTTTCTGGGCTTCCATGAGGAGGCTGAAGATCAAAAGATATTAAGACTAGAAGAACGAAGACTGTTCTGTAAACTTCTAGTAGATATGAAAATATTGAGAGAAACTTGGGAGCCCACTGAATCAGCAGTGTGTAAGCAGTTTAATACACGTAATACCTGTCCCAGACTTCACATATTCACAAGAACATAAAAAAAAAGGTGCATTCACAGCTCTGATGGACACAGGTGGCCTGAAGAACCCAGACTCACCAAATGACATGGAAGGACATACAAAAAAAAGACTCAAAATTGGAAGAACAGCAACTACTCTTCCTGGCAAGGACATGCTAAACTTTGTCCTTCATTCCTCCTGCAAATAATGAAATAAATTCACAGGATGTTGACAGAAAAAGTGCCACATCAAACTTCCTCATTTTAGTCTCCACTTGCTTTCTCATTTCAAATCTTGAAAAAATGTGTGATTAGAAAGTTTTATTTAAGGTATTACAATTAACCTATTGCTACTCCTGTTCATTTGTACAAAGGCCATGACCCAAAATGCACTGCAATAAATGACAGTCTTTAGATAGACCTTAAAGAACTTAGGATTGAGTCCAAGTATATGTAAATATTCAAAATAAAGCAACTGAAATAAGAAGGATCTGAGAACATGACAGAGCAGCACATCTCAGAATATCAAACATACATGCTCAAGCATTTCTGTATTTTCTCCTGTAAAATGATTACAGGAAAAATATTTTCACACTAGGATTTCTCTATTTTCATCTGATCAGAAAATTAGCAAGAATAACTATGCTTTTATATACTGCTAAAGTAACATGTATCTACTCTGTAGGCAGCATGTTTATTGCTGAATATAAAAAGAAAGATGGACAATGATGAAAGATTCTGATATCCTAAATCCTGCCATATTTAAAGAATAGTCAGGAAACACTAAGCAGATGGGATAAAATTTATAGCGTGATGGGTCAAGGTTCAAGCATGGAAGGAACCAAAGACCTTACAGAGCAGGGAGAAAATAAAGATCCTTTTATTTCCGCATATACTTACATAGCAATGCTTTAGGGAAAGTTTCCTTCTAGACAAAGCATTACTAGAACTTTCCTCATTTTTGAAATTATCTATACAGAGCCACAAATTAATATCTTGCTCTCCCAGATTCTCTGGCCAAGAATTGATATTAGAAGTACTCAGGACCTGAAATTTAATCAGTGACAAGAGCAAAGCTGGAAGATTGCAGTATTTCCAATGGATATACTGTGCGTAGCACATTATCTGCACATTATATCCTTCCAGGGCTTAGTAAATCCGTGGAAGCACCCTAAAAAGCTGGAATATACCAGGCAAAGTATTTCTATGTCTATACCCTTCAGCACTGACAAAAAAGATCTTTTCTGGTGTTGCTTGCTTTATTACTAAGCTTAAGGCCTCAATCCAGAGTTTGACTGGACTCAAAAATGAACTTTTCAGTGGGGACCATACTGCACATTTGTGCAGCATTGGTCATTTGTGGTGCTGCCATAACCCAGAAAAAAATGTACTCCCTATACCTGTGTACTCAGTGCCCAAAACTTCATCAGCTTTCTCTGCACGAAAATTTTCCAGTAATTTGATGAACTGAAAAGAGTATGAATGAAAATCCCTGAGAATCTTGACATTTAGTGTCTTCTTAAAATCCAGCAGCACATACTGCAAATCCAAAAGGGAATTTCCCAAAACTTTTGAGTCTGAAGTTGGTTATAATAGGTACAAATCAGAGATAAAGTACTCCTAAGTGCTGGGGGAAAACAGAAGTGTTGTTTGCTTTAAAAAATGAGGGGAAGAAGCTTCATGAAGTGCCTTAGCCAGAGCTGTGTTGGTACAGGGAGGCAGGCACAGGAGATGCTCGAGATGTTGCATCCTGCCACAATTTTCCCCTCACTGGACACACTCAGTCACTGCCAATCACCCAGAATATCACCTCTGCACTCCTTGGTACAAAGTAAAATGTTCTCCCTCATCAAGGTACTCCTTGACGACTCCTTCTCCACTTACCTGACGTTATTCTGAGCATTCCTAAGCTAATTTTTATTCACAAAATATTATGGCCAGTAATTCTACTCATTCTTCTAGGGCTCTCCACTGATTTGTACTGACTTTTTCTCTCCTTTTTGGTCTTTGTGCTTGTTGTGATCTCTTCCTGTGTTTTCTCTCTTGCTCCTGACAACTCCTTCATGGACTTCTTTGTGGACAGTTTTTTTATTCTTTCTCACCCTGCAATCATCTCAACCTTCTGCCTCCACTGCTACATCTTATCTTGGAGCAATGCTATCCAGCTTCCCAATTTAATTATGTGTGATGACTTAACTATTAAAATCTCAGCCCTGGCCTACCTCCTTCCACAAAAACACGTGTGTCTGACATTTCCAGAGTGCTTACAAAAGCTTTTGCCCATTCTGGCTAAAATGACCTGCTTACGTTGTTATTTTTTAACTTTACTTGTTTTCTTTGCTCCCTGTCACTGCCAACCATCACTTTCTGCTACATTTTCACAAAAGCTTTTGTTCATTTATCTCTTTCTTACTAATCCACTCGATGTTACCATTAAAATTCTTGCCTGTGCCCTGAGGTTGTTTTATTTGGATTTCAGCTCTCTCTTCCTTGACCTCCTCTGTCTCATCCCTTTTTATTCTCTACGGGTATTTTACTACATTGAGTAAACCCAGATTCTCTGCTTATTGAATTAATTTTACCACCTACTTCTTTAGAACTATCCATAACTCACAAAACCAAACTCGAGCTCTTTCATGATCCCAGGTAATTATTTCTGTCAAGTCCCAGAGGGCTAAAGCCCATCTTTCATTTCAGAAAATATCAACAGAAGTATTGTAGTACAAGTTGGTCTTAACACAACTATTTATTGAAAACACATGTGAAGCTGCTATGAAACTTGCAGAGTGGCCTGAAGTACAACAATAAATAAATAACTTTTGAAAATGCATTGACCTGCTCTCAGATAATGCCTGAAACCTAACAGAACAATATAAATACACTGCAGTAACTTGATAAGCTGGTTTATGGGGGTTTCTCCTGGATTTCACTAACATGTCTGCTTTCAATTACACAGATGAAAAACAAAGAGCTCTAACATCTTGCTCTTCCCCTGATTGCAATAAAATGTCATTTCTGAAAGCGGCCTCTTAAAACAAAACTCAACTAGAAACTAATTTAGAGGTAGCACTCATGTATGGTAGCATGTGATTTTTTTGGGGGGAGATTTTGTCCATGACAGCAGGCAAGAAAGCACAGATTTAGCCTTTTATGTGTCCTACCTCCACCCATATACTTCTTATAAATGTACAGTTATAAAAGCACATGTAAAAATCATAACCTTAAAATAAAACTCATTCCACAAAGTCAGTGGAACATTTTTTTATTACAACTATAAGCCTCCCCTGAACAGACATGTTTCCAGATGTTCAGTGAGTTAAAGCTGCCTGTGCCTGTGGTACCAAGATATGCCAAAGGCAGAGCTAGAGGATGAACTATTAATACCCTGACTGGCCATGGTGCTGTCATTCATCTTCTTCAGTGGATGGTAGTTTATATGTGTTAAATAATCCAATGTTTACTTTCAAACAAAGTTGCATTATGAAATCTTTTAAGGCTTTAAGATCCTTACTCTTGCCAAGAATGATGTACATACCCATGGAAGTTCCCCTAAAGGCAGTCCCTTCAGCTTCTTCAGAATGAGGACTTTAAGAGCTACTGATGATTTGACGATTCATTAGTAAGGAAAGGCAATTAAGAGAATTGATGGAAACAAGCTTAGGAGGAAGCTGTATTTCACAAAAACGCTGTCCTAGTAACCTGGCAATTGTATCACTAAAGCCCTTCAGGGCTCCTCTTTGCCCCAAGGCCCCTTATTCCAGTCCTGCAGGGGAGCACAGGCTCTGTCCCAAGACTTCAACGTGACCTCACCACCTTATTACTTCATTTACCTCCAAAACACAGATTATTATTCAATATTCAGTAATTATTTCACCTGAGCAAAGTCTATTCTTCAAATGCTGGTCTCCTAAGCAAGGATCCTCACCTGCTTTCAGACATTTAAATTTAATTTTATGCAGCGTACTGTTAGGCTTTAAGGACGCAGAAATTCTCAGTTGAGTTTCTAATTTGGGAATAAAAACCTGATATACATTTTACTGCCAATTTTTGTGTTTAAAAAAACTTCCAAAAACTGAACTTAGAGATCTAATTACTTCTCAGTTTTCTAAAAAGTTATCCAGTAACTAAAGTTAAACATACAGAGGTTACAGAGTGAAATTGCTCATGTTCTACAATAGCGTTGAATGCATAAAATTACTATGTCTGCTCACTGTGACACATCAAAGCCACAGTTGTGCTGATGTGCTCTGTTGTCTGAGGGGAAGTAGGAGCTCTTTTTGGATTTTGGAGGTAAATGCTGCTCTTTGAAAAGGGTGCTACAATTTCTTTATCAAAAGCAAGTATTTTGAAGGACATCTGTGACAAGTGCTCTGCTACAGGAAAATCTAAGACTCAAAACACTGTGATAGTAAGATGATTTCCTTCGCTGGCTTTTGTCTGCCTAGGCCAGAGCCCATGTGCTTCCAAGAATTTGCCTGGAGTGTAATGAAACCTCAACATGGAATGGACCCCTTGGGGTTACTCTAATGGAAAAGTCACTTACCTGTTAGCTGGGATGAATTCATTATCACCACAGGAAAAGTACTTTCTTTGTCATCTCCTACAAATTTAGATTGCTACAATGAATTAAATCAAGTTCACACCCTCTCTTCAGACAGGACTAAGAGATCAGGAAAAAAGCGTGCAGCATGGGAAGGGAGCGATGTCCCGGATCCAGATCCCTGCGTTCAAAAGCAACCACATCACACCGTACCGTTCATAAAAGCTCCACATTTTGTCTCCAAAAAGCCCGCATCCTTTGCTTCACTGTTCATCCCGCTCCCCTGGGATTCCACCTCACCGCTGCTCCCTTTTCCCAGGTTTCCCGGGCGCGGCTGTGCCCCCGGCACATCGCAGCTGGCACCTCTGCTGCCCGCCGGGGTCGGCTCCATCCCTCGGCGGTGCCGGAGGGGCGATTCCCGTAACACCCGCCGGGCTCGGCGCTGGGTGCCGGGCAGGGATGTCCCCCGGGCAGGGATGTCCCCCGGGCAGGGATGTCCCCTCGGCAGGGGTGTCCCCCGGGCAGGGATGTCCCCTCGGCAGGGGTGTCCCCCGGGCAGGGGTGTCCCCCCGGCAGGGGTGTCCGGCGGGCGGCCCGACTGCCCCGCTGCCCGCGGCTCAGCCCGCCCGGCGGAGCCCCGCACCGAGCCCGCCCGGGTGCGGCGGGACCGCCGGGGGCTGCGGCGGGACCGATGCACGCCACGCCTTTCTGCTCATTTGGACGTGGCAGAGGCGCTTTCAAGCCTGCCCGGAAGGTCCAGGGGCACGGGGGAGAAGGGGGCCCCAGGGGTATCCCGCCGGGAGCCCCCGCCGCCCCATCCCCCGGGAGCCCGCAGCGCGTCCCGCCGGGGCAGAGCCGGGCTGCTCTCGGGGGGAGCCGCTGCCGCACTTACCTTGTCCCCGGAGCCGAGGCAGCAGCGCCAGCAGCAGGAGCAGCCGCAGCCGCAGCGGCCGGGCCCCGCCGAGCTCGTCCATCGGCCGGGAGCGCTCGCTCCGAGCGGGGGCTTGGCTCTCCTGCGGCGGCCAGCGGGCTCCCCCTTTTCCCTCGCCGCTGTTATCCCAGCCGCCTGAGACCGGTTGGAAAAGAGCTTGCAGGAACCCCCCGCTCGGTGGGTTTCACAAAGATCTAATGCACTGCCTGCCCGGTTAATTACACAGCCTGCAAATGCTCGGCGGAACAGAGCCGTCACCGCGGCTCGGAGGCACGAACCCTGTGTTGCTCCTGATACCCCGCCGCCCCCACACGCCCTAAAAGTGACTCCCTGGAGCTCGGAAAACTTTGCAGATCCTCAGCGTGAACCTCGAGCCGGCGTGACTGATTCTGTGGAGGAGAAGTGCAGCGACTTCTCTCGGTGCCAAGGAGGAGAAAGCCACAAACAAAGGCAAGGCAGGGCAAAACAAAACAAAAGAAACCACCTAGCAGAGGTTTAACCTCTGGAGGGGAGTTATTCAACCCCCCTTCTAGGTCTTCCCGTGGATTTTATCCCTACACAGGCTTTGCCAATAAAATAAGATTTTAAAAAGGAGGGAGATCCTAGAATCTTTCAATGAAATTCAGTGGGGAAAATAAAATCCCTTCTTCCCTCCCCCTCCTCTTAAGAAGTCAGGATGAGAATTTCAACCCAAATGAGGCAGTCAGCTCTGCCCTATCTCTCCCCTCCCTTCTTTTTCTTCTTCTTTTTTTTTTTAAACCTCCTTATCTTATTTAAACAGGAACACAAACACTGATAGTGGTCCAAGCACCCAGTTGGCAATGCTGTTGACGAGATCTTTAAGATAATGGTGGGGATAATATTTGCAGGCAAATGCAGATGGAAACAGAGAGTTCATCACCCCTCTACACTTTGCCCTCGGTTGTACTCCGACAAAGAGCTGGAAATCAGTGTGTGTTTACTTGGAGGTTGTGCCACGTAAACTCTGATGGGGCTATTCCTCTTGTAACTACTCAAAAATGCAACTTTTGAGTATCCCTCTTCAAAACGTCCAAACAGAAAACGTAATTAAGGCAGTAAGAGTTGAATGTGTGTGCTTTGTTCTGCAGCAGGTTGTTTGTGCTTTTCTAACACAAGAACATAAATGAGGCCAAGAGTCCAACTATCCCAAGAGCCTGACTTCAGCCACAGTTGTGAGTAGCCACCAATGGAAGAGCATGGACTAGAAAAACACACGTGATCATTTTCCCAACTCCTCTCCCAGCCTTCAGTCTCTTTGAGTTTGGAGCATTTCCTTAGTGAAGTGTGGTCTATGTGCACTCAGTAGCCCTCAGTGAATTTCTCTTCCAGGTATTTATCATGTCTCCCCACGAGTTCTTGTAAAACTTTATCATCCGAAATATCCTTTGGCAACAGTTTTCATGGGTCTGCCAGTGACTGTGAAGGGCCGTTTCTTTTTGTTCCTGTTGAACCTGGCTCCACCAACCTTCTTGTGCTGCCTCACACATCTCCTGCAGAAAGAGTCACCCAAGAACTGACCCCCATCCACACTCAAAATGCCCACATCATTTCTTTGACTGCTGTTTCCTTTTTGTTTGATTGGTTTTCTCCTCTCATTTTCATTGAGACGGGCCATCTGGAAAAGGGGGAGAAGGGTGGATGGCTGATTTTATTTGAGGGGGATTTTATTTGGGGGGATTTTCTACACAACCATGTCTATTTCTCTCTGTTCTTTAAATGCCCTAACTCAGTTGAAAAAGATCTTACATCACTTACAGTGGGACCTTGCCAGTGTTTCATCCCAACCTCCAAGCTACCATTTTTTTTAATCAAACAGCTACAGCAGACACCTAACAAAGATTACAACACCTTGCCTAAAATTCGTACCAGCTTAACTGAGCCAGAGGAATCCCCTCTGAAGAAACTCTGGGTTCAGGTCAATACTGCCTTATTTCACTCTACTTTAAAACCTCCCCTAATTGATTAAAGGTGCCTGAAACAGCATGCCTAAAACAGTGTAAAGTCACACGTCATAGCCTGTCCACACATGGAGTTACCCTGATTAACACCATGTGTGGACATTTTTACTCCAGAGTAAGAATTTAGTTTGCCACCACAAGCTGTACCAGAAATGAGGCAAATTTAAATAAAAGTTTAAGAAGTGTTTCTGGAAAACATCATGGCTGTGGCCATCTGCAGATCTGACAATAGGTTTTTCCTTGATTTGGGGTGGGGGTTTTTTGCTTGATATTAATGCACATTTCCAGTATAAATTGGCACTCTCACCTCCAGTCAGATTGAGAGGCCTCGAGTACATGTGATTCCAGTTACTGACCCAAGCTTTGTAGTGAGCCAGGCACTTCAGGCTCAATCCAGAGGTCCTGGGAGTCAATGGAAAGCAAGGGCTTATGAGAGGGAACATTTTGCATAACCACATTTTTTTTTTGTATCTGTTTGCAAGGGCTGTGTAATCCTTTGTGTAGCTTGAAAACAAACAAATTCTTTAATGAGGATTTTATTTCTACTTCAGAAGGATAAAAATCATTTGCAGCAGCTCAGATTAATGAGTAATGACAGCGTAACAAATCATTGCACAAGTCATTTCCAAGGGTCTTGTTGAGAGCAGATACACGCAAGCAGACTGACAAAGAATTTGGGATTACTCTATCAAATCCAGCCATCTATGGCAGCAGGTTCACAGCTCCCATTTGGCTACTTAGGAGTTCTTGAGATGGCCTGATTAAGTCTATATAAGGACATCAACCTCTGTTAATGAGCAAAGCTGCTGTCTGATTAAGGAAAATAGATAAAGCTGTCCTGGACACTCAGAACACACTCTGGCTGTCTATTAGTATATATGGGGTCTGCTTCTGAGACAAGGGGGGGTTTATTGGGGTATAAAGGAATGCTTTCATGATCCACGTCATTTCCCTTGTGGCATACTGGTAGAATTCAGGAATAACTCAATCTGACATTCACGGGGCATTTCCTGCCTCTCCTTCTAGAGATGCATCCTCCCAGTCTCTCAGATCTCCCACTTCCAATAAATTTCCTTTCTCCTTCTAAACTTTCTCACGTCCTTACATGCAGAACTGACGTGTGGATAGGCAAGGTGTTTTCCAGGACCTGAGCCCTAGGAAGCTGGGATCCTTTGGATAAGCCGGAGAGCAGAGTGAGTCATGCACACACAGGCAGGAGGGGACAATGGCATCTGCCTTAGGCTCTGCTTGGAGCATCCAGAAATCCAACAGCAGCAGGGATCAGTCGCTATTTGAGCTGCAGCCTGAATGAAATCTCATTATAAAAGGCAGAGAAAAGCCATCAAACCAGGAGCACACAGGGTTTTATTCTTCCTCATGATCACTGAAGGCTTGCTTCATTCAGTGCTGTTCCTTTATTGTTTTATGAATTTGCTGTATTATTTACAAATCTTTTTGTGTAGTTCTAATAAACAAGAAGCCATCCTACCCATCTGCAAACAGTGTGACAGAAAACTTTTATCTTACCACTAGAAACTGCGATTTAATCCAGTATAATATAAGCAGACAGTGGAAGGAGTATGAACACTGATAAAACTCTGCCACAAATTCATGTATCCTGGGTTTCCTCCTTCTCCCCCAGCTTCACAGACAGCCTGTTTCTTTTCCTCAGTCTCAGTTTCATTAACAGACGTTCTCAAACTTTAGTTGCTCCACATCTTTTAGACTTCACAGCTTTGGGCTTAATGTCTTTGTCCCAGGAACCCTAGATCATCCTTGGTGGCCTGATTCTACAAACACAAGTTAATAATACTATTTACAGGGAGTGTGGCTTGCATTTACACAATGCTGACACAATTCTGAGCAGTGGCTATGAGAGGGTACCTTAATAAACATTAATTTAAATGTTATTGTAGTGTAGCAAACTGTTCAGAAGAAAAATATTATAAACTTGCCATATTTTCTGGCAGAGTTCTACAGAAACTGGTTGATACCTGGCACATGCAAAATTGGTAGACACTGGGTTTTAATTGGAAGGGTGAATGGATCAGAAGACCTTTGTACAGCTGCAAAAGGAAAAATAAATAGATTGGCTCTATTACATGAATTTCATGTTCCATGCTGCCCTGTGGTTCTCATTTTCATTTGCATGTTCTCTATCATTAGCCACAGCCTATGAGCTGTAGCATCCTCTAAGTTTTGGATAACACTGAGCATTTCTGTCCGTCAGAAACTACTCTGTCATTCCTTTCTTAGCTCCTGGATGAGCTTTGGAAGCAGAGGAAGCAACAGAGTTTAGGTTCCAGCTAAAAGAACTTGAACCAACTAACCCTTTTTTTTTCCCCAGACTGCCCTTTCCTCACACTCTTATTTCTCTTTACTTTGATCTCACGATTGTTCTTCTGTCAAGTCCCAGAGTTTGGGATTGGGTCAATGAGATATTCCTGCAACAGGGTGAATGGATAAAACTACGGTGTCACATACAGACAGACAGCAGCATCTTACACCAAAAGGAGGTAGAAAAAACATCCAGGCTGCTCACAAAAATGACCCCCTGCAAATCCTAACTATTTAGGAATTAATTATTTGAGAGAAATGTGGCCTGCGTGAGCAGACTTGAACAGACATTCTGTTTCTAGCTCATTCTCTCTGGCTTCTGAGATGTCTTTTGGCAAAATACTGGACCTCTTGGTACCTGATGTTGTCTATAGGATAACCTCATTTGTAAAGTGTTTTGAGCTCCAAACAATTAAACAAGGTGCATAAGAATTAGCTGTTAGAAAGTAGCAACCTTAAGGCCACGAACTTCCCATGAACGTGGTAAGAAGTAATTTTGGCCTATTTTAGCTCAACTTCTATTTCCCCTGTTTCAAAGCAGCATCTTATGTAGTGTGTACTACAATAACATTAGTGTTCAGAATAGCTCTCATGTTTTCTGCAAACTTAGAAATGTACAGACAGGCACATTTCCAGCTGAACAGCAGATATAGGCATTCCCTTTGATAGTTATTCCATAATTTGTCCTCTACTTCTGAAATGTTCCACAAGCACGCGGGCAGTCCTTGTGAAGATCTAACTTGTGCATGTCAGGAACAGCTGCATTGCAAGTCAGAAAGCAGGGTTCCTTCAAATTGTTGTATTTGGGAGTAATATAAATTGTGCCTTAGCTCTCCTACAGCAGATAGGCCGTAGGAAAAGCATTTGCAGAACCATTCCATGAATGCAGAGATAGAAGTGTCTTTATTCCTCTCAGTTCTTGCAATATACTGCATTTAACAGCTCTGCTAAAGACGAGTGAAAGCTTGGCTCTATAGAAATCACTGGCAAAATTCCCACTGACTTCAGTGGGGCCAATCCTGCTGTTAACAGGAAACTCTTCCCTACAAGGAAAATCCAGATTGCCCAGGAAGCTGGCCTGCCTCTGCTCAGACCACAATCCAGACTGCTTACAAGTTGAACTGACCTTGTGCAATTATGAGGGCTGTTATTCTTGAGAATTTGCCAAATCCTCAAGACAAAACTAGTGTAATAAATTATCCCCAAACTTTTGCCCTGGAGTAAAAAAACCTTCTCATTTTATAAATGAAAGCACCTATGTTGATTTCCATATTCCAGTGGTTTCACTCACTGTTTTATAGAAATCAAAAACTTCATTATCAGTTTCAGAAAGAAACTCGTGTTTATTAAATGAACGCTGATGAAACATCTGACATTTCACTGTAAATGCACTAAAATATATAAAGTTTATTGAAATATTAGTATATTGTTTCGTATCTTGTGAAACTATCAGAATTTAAGATGATTTATAGCCTGTGAGGAAAGGCTGAGTGAACTGGGATTGTTCATCCTGGAGAAGAGAAGCTTTGGGGTGACTTAATTGCCCATTCCAGTACCTGAAAGGAACCTACAGGAAAGATGGAAAGAGACCCTTTGCAAGGGCCTGGAGTGACAGGACAGGGGGGAATGGCTTCACACTGCCAGAGAGTAGGTTAGGATTGGATATTAGGAAGAAATTCTTCCCTGTGAAGGTGGTGGGGCCCTGGCACAGGTTTCCCAGAGAAGCTGTGGCTGCCCCATCCCTGGCAGTGTCCAAGGCCAGGTTGAACAGGGCTTGGAGCACCCTGGGATAGTGGAAGGTGTCCCTGCCCATGGCAGGGGGTGGGACTGGATGGGCTTTAAGGTCCCTTCCAACGCAGACAATTCTATGATTTAAATATATGCTTATTTCAGACCATTTACTGCACCAGACCATTCAGTTTCCATGTGTCCATCCAAATACAACGATGACTTTGTGAATAGGAAAAACCCCCACGGAACTGAATTCCACGTGGAACAGAAAACTCAGCAACATTGTGGTAGTGCAACAAAACCCCTAAAAATCAAACTGTGGAGAGTCCTCTGTCTTGTTGTACTGAGGATCTCCCATATTTATAGTCCTCTGCTCAACACATGGAATGCAGGTCCACGTTAGTGCTCATTGAGTAAATCTCTGTGTCCCCTTGCAAAGCCTTCCTATCTGCTTTTCTTTTGAACTCTGTAAAGTTTCACAGCAGATGTTTAAGTAGTGTTGTTCTGGTTGTAGCTGGAAGAAATTGGGCTGTTTGCTCTGAAGCAGCAAAGCTAAGAATAGCTTTAACTTTGCCACTGAAGGAACTGGTGATATTTCTGTTGGAGTGCAGTGGGACTTGTTCCCATGGGATGGTATGTAGCCTGATTTCAGCACAGCCAAACACTTCATCATTTTTTAATAGGCTTATTAACTTCACCAGGATTACTCACACACCTTAATTTATACATGCCCTTTAAATTCTTTATTGATCTGGGTTATAGAAAATGTCCTAAACAAAAAAAGTTCACTCATGCTTTTCATTTTCCCAAATACATGCTGGGAACTTTCACTAGGCATTCACTAGGATTTCTCAAGCCAGCATTTGCCAGACTCCATTATGGGCCAAAACAATATTTTTTGCACACATGCTGCTCATGCCTCCTTCTGTATTTTCTGACAGCTCACAGAATTTGGGGTCCTTTTCACTTCACTGCCTTTCACAGGGAACTGCTTCCTTTCTTAGTAAAGCCAGCCTTACTAGAAATGTCTGTAAATTCTCTTCTGCTTTGCTGTTCTGTTTCTAGTAACAAAATTCCTGCTGGAGCTCCTGAAGTTTTCACTGCCAGATTTCTCTTGAACTCAGTATTGGGGAATAGTAATGTCAGCATTGCTTTTATATGTCAATCATGTCTTTTTCAAAAGAAAAAGAAGAAAATGTCCCCCTTACATTCTGAGTTTATTTTGTGCAGAGGCAATGACTGTTCTTTTTAAGAGCTGACTGTCTTGGCATTGAATTTTTCATGGAGAACAGAGACAAGAGCGTGTTTGTATCTCAGGAAAGTGGATCCCATATTCATTTTCTTCATGAGTGAAGACACAGGACTTGCAGGAGACTACAGGCGAACACACAGTCACGTCCTCATGACTGTTGCTCACTGTGTTTTAGCTGAATGCCATCTGTTCCAGGCACGGCTCCACACGGTGGAATCCCTCCTTTATTTGATGACATGGACATTAGCAGGTCACTCCTAGGGGATCTGGCACTGTGGAGTGACATTTGTGAAGCCAGACCCCGAGATATTGCCTTCACATAAACAGCAGCTAATAACAGTAGTAATGGTCTACGAAATTTCAGTAAAAGCCTTTAGGATTCCTTTCATCTGTTCTCTCTTCCTACACTCTCTGGCTCCTCCTCATACAGTATAATTAATATTTACCTTAGACACCAGTTTAAATACTGGAGCTTTAAATTGTCAGAGTTGCTGATAGCTTCTCATCAGATTGGGAGCTTTTGAGATGGAAGATTAAGGAGATCTTTTCTGCTGGAAGGACAAGTTTGTTCTTAGGAGCACTGCCAGGATAGAAATGAGACTTCATTGTGTATGTGACTTTATAAAAGTCCTCTCATTTAACTAGCAAGATGGCAAGGTCAAAAAAGTACTTATCTGAAAGACTTTATCAGCCTTTATAATGCTTTCAGCATTATATTATTTTTCAAGCTTATTCTGAATATTCACAGCATTTTCTAATGCCTTCCTACACTGTTATGTCCTACATGGCCCTTCCATCCAGTCACACGACGAGAGGGGAATGTCAAAATATCTCTTTCTAAATTATTTTTTAATGATATTTCCTAGGGAAAACTTTTGCCCTGTCTATGAACAGTGATCTGTGAAGCTTCCGTGTAAGATGTGGCCAAAGAACAACAGGTTATCTGTACTTGTCTTCCACCTCAGGCTGGTGTTTCATTATTTCATACTTGCTGTTCTTTGGGGGTTTTGCCCTTTTTTCCCCTTGACAGTCATTTTGTTGTGTCATGGAACCTCTGCATTCCACGGTGACTCTCTGCTTTTGTGACAAACTGATTAATAAAGTCATTTTAAGGTCCTTTGTTCTGTTTAAAGTTTTTTTTACAATCTTTCTTACTAACAGACACAGATGAGCAACATCCACATCAGCCTGCAGCAATTTAAAGTTCTGCATTATGAGCACTTGAGAACCACAGTGATTCCCCTCTGTCTCTGTCTTCCCATGGGACACTTCGCAAAATGTATACTTAAAAAAAAAAAATATTTAGAATAGAAGAAAATTCTCAGGCAATGTGGGTTTGTCTGGCTGCCATTTTAATGTGTTTGTACTAATTTTGGCTTTGGCATTCCCATGTACCACCCAGATATTTTATTTGGAGGCATTTTCGTGGTGCTCCTCTCTGCTTCAGAGGGCTCAGTAAAAGGAATAGATGTTTTCTGCTTTGCAGCATGGAACTGGAGCTGTCATTACAGCATGTATAATTACATTTAAATATTGAATTGTTCAGGCACTCTTATTTATCTCAAGAACAGGGTGTGTGTTTTCTGGGACAAACACAACCACCTTCTCTTTTGACCCTAATACCTATGAAAAGCACCCATAATTAGTTGTGAAACACTACAAAAATGCCAAGTTTGAGCACGTGTTTCTTTGCTTTTTTGGGTATTTATGTATCTATGCATACATTTTTATGCTGGCCTGATTCTTGTGACAACATATTCCCAATTTCAGCTGAAAAGCACAGGAAGTTCACATTCAGTTCTCTCAAAATGCAGAATTCTTGTTTAAAAGATCATTTTTACACTTCAGTCATTACCTGGTTTTGCCTTCAGACTCCTACACTCCAGCCATAATTCCAGGGAAAGGCCGAACAGATACAGAGTGTAAAAAGTCATCCGTGGCATGAAGAAAAACAGAAGTGATATCATAACTAAAAATGCAAAGGGAGCGCAAATATCTGTGTGTCAAGATTCTCAGCCTCATGGCTCATGCAAATCCTCATGGCTCCACTCATTTCATCAAAATGGTGCCAGTTTACAACAGAAGAGGACTGCCAACTCTTAGGGAAAAAAGAAGGTGTAGTATCCTACATGTTTCTATATGCAAGGCAGGAAGTTTATTAGTGTGTCTTCAAAGATATTCTGGTTCATCGCTTTATTTAAAATGAAAAAAAGAAAAAGAAGAGCCTTTTAAAGTTTTGAAACTTAGACTTGGAAAAACACTAATCACTGTAAAGTCAGACCTTTAACACATCGTGCTATGATGCACTCCACTGAGCTGTAATACTTAAAAATATTTGATACTCCTTGTAAAATCATATATAAGACTTGGATTTAAAGTTCTCTCTGTTATTACATTTCCTGTCTCCCTTTTTTTTTTTTTAATTTTTTTTATTTTTCAGAGTAAAAACTTCTTCAAGCCTCTGCTTCAAATAAAAGCAAATCTGGTCCCAGATGTCACTAATTGGGAACAGGTTAGCAGAGAGATTTACACAGAGATGCCTGAAGTTACAATTCATCATGTGGGATCTGACAACAGCCTGCTTCACTGGGCTTTTTCATTTCAGTTGTGTGTAATAAACTTTAACCAGTAACACTCAAAGCACAGAGGATGCATTTGAGCAGGAAAATTACATTAATACAGGTCTTTCAAAATGCTCTTAGTGTCTGTCATATACCAAGTACCAAGTAAATATCTCCCTTCTAGCCAGGGATTCAGCAGAAGCACAGTTAAAAAAACCCAAGTACATTAATCAGTGTCTTTTGTTCTTAACATCTGACATTTAAACCCCAAATTTAAAGAGTTAAAGGTCGTTCAGCAGATCACTAGCTAAAGAACATTTTAAAATTTCATCTTCTCTGATAAGCACAGTGTTTGGAGAGGGAAGGAGGAGCAAAGGGAGCTGTGGTTACTCGTGATGTAGGTTTGCTTTTGCTGCTGGAATCAGCAGGACTGTTGCCATTAATTTCAAGAAGGACTGAGGTAACTACATTGCAGTTGTACTAAAGGAACCAACAGAAATACTTCCTGCCCACAGGGCTAAAACAGGCCACACTTAATTTGAAATCTAGTCTTTAAAAAAATAAACCGATCGAATTACAAATAATCAAGACAGTTCTGCACATTTACACACAAGCTTAGTCCAGAGACCACCGAAGTCAATGAACAATTCTCAACACATTTCAGTTTGAAATTGCCTGATAGGGCTAATTGGCTAATTCTTTAACTAAGAAACTAACACTTGTGCTCTGTTAGAAATGTTTACTTCATATTTATAAGGCTTTTTTCCTACTACACAACGTAGCAGTGTAATTGCACCTACAAATTCTGGCTCCAAATGACAGTGTTTCGTGAGCCTTACAATCCACGGCCCTGTGTTTTGTGTTAGTCATTAATCCTGGTGCTAATTGTGAGTAGGACAGAAAAACAGTGGGGGTTTCCTTTAGTTTTCTTTGCATGGTCTCAAATGACTGTATAAGAATCTGGGTCCATTGAAGTCTGCAGCAAAATTCTCCTTAATTCATAGGAAATAGGATCCAATCCAAGTTATTTGAAACTTTTTCTGTTGTGGAGATTCTTTAGATATACTCTGCTCTTCAAATAAAACGAAAACTAGCAGGCAGTTTATATGTACACATATCCTAATTAACCATATCATTGGTATTTTAACATGTCATTTATTAATATGTAAGTTCTTTTTACTCTTCATTTCATGGTCTTGTGAATATTAAGATCCACATTCGAATCATGTAGTTGAAATACACTGGTTCCGAAAAGCAAGGTTTAAATAATGAGATCCCATTTTCCCTTTCAAAATCACTTTTCTCACCAGATCCACAGCTCATTATAATGATTCTGACGTGTAACACCAGAGACTCTGACTCCCTTTCCTGTTAGAGAGGTCTTGGCCATACTGTGATGTCTTGTGGCAGCCAGGCAACCACTGGGCTTTGTGGAAGGTATATCCCTTTGGAAACCTCAGCTCAGGAGAAGGGGAGATGGAACTTAGAGTCAACTTCCACCAAAAAATTGAGTTTTTCACTTAAAATCAATGTAATTTTGTCACAGTGCAAGAAGAAGCTGCATGTGACTTCTAACATGGAGTCACCTTTGTGTTGTTTTAAAACGATTCTGTAGTTTTCCTGTTCATTTAATCCCTGATTTCTGTACTGGGTTCATGTAAAATCTCCAAAGAGAAGATCTCAGAAGGCTTAACAAGGTGTGTGAAATGGAGAAAACCAAACTGCAATCTCCTTGTGACAATTGTGCAGAACAGGTGAGTAAGGACACTAAGTTTTTACTAAGCTGTCTTAAGGCTATTTAAGATATTTCAGGATCTCGAAGTGTCCCAAGTACCCTTTCAAGCTCAGAATGTGCCCTGAGGAGTGCTGTGTCTGGCTTTATGGCATCCAGAGTGCTCAAAGCACGGTTGGTACTTGCACTTAGTTCTGAGTTGAACATTCAATTCATTATGGAAGTTAACTATAAGAAGGAAAATCAACATCCTTGCATTTTTATTATTCTCCCAATCTTCCCAGAGTACAAAGCGAAGAAGAAACACGAAAACATCTCAACAGAAATGTTTCTGTCTGTGCCTGCTGTGTCTCCTTTCAAACAGCCAGTGAGGGACAGGGAAGATAAATCTGCTGTGCTGATCAGAAATATAATTTGCAGGCTACATTCAGTTCCTATTAAAAGATATCCACACAGGCACAGGCCTCCAATCTGCCCTGTGGGGCAAAGAAAACAAAGCAACGCAACTTCTGCTCTAGACTAAAATTTCCATTGCTCCTAAACCAGCCATTTGCAACCCCTTTAGGACCTAAATTTCGAACAGATTTGCCTAGACCCTCTGATGTGCTCAGAGCAATTTTTAAACTGTACAGGAAAGGTAATAGAGTGGAGCCTCCTTGGCACTTTGCCCGAATCCAAACACATATCATCTGTTGGCAAGGCAGAAATCGTTTGGTTATGTCAAAAGTGGCAGATGTTACTTTAAGGAACAAATCTCTGCAGCAGGAATTTAAACACAAGTGTAACTCCAAGGTGTTTGAACAGTGCTCTTAACTGAACAAGAAATCTTGTTGAAATGAGTGCATGAATGAAGGCCCAATACACAGGAAGTGATGCAGTCTGGCTGAGGATTCAACTAATATGCTAAAATACAAAAAATTTTCCAAATGCCATCCTGCAAACTGGCTACCAGCATTATTTATGAAAGCTAAAGGAGGAGAACTTAAAAAAATTAAAATAACAAAGTTATGATCTATGCTGCTTGTAATTTAGCCTTGAGTCTTGGGTGCACTGATGTTGGGAGCAAAATTCTCAGTGAGTTTTTCCTCCTTTACTCAAAACTTCAAAAATACTCTTCTACCAGCTTAAAAATTTTGAATTTTTGCACTTTATTCTTTATTAGATGGGTGGCCAAGAAATAGGCTGTTGCCTACTACTTGATATTGTTTTATCACACATTAATCTGCCATTAAGAACGAAAGTGATTTGCTAACTTTACAGAAGATTATTATTTGGGGCAATATATACTGCCAACAACAAATAATATAAGCAAAAGCCTTATTGTAGTAAGAAAATTCCTAATTTTATCAGAAATGCTGTACTGGATTGCTAGATAGAATATATACTTGTACATATATAAAAATATATGAATTTCCTAATCAGTCAGCAGGGGTCTTCAGGTGAATTCAGAGTCCTGGGGTGCCAACTATAAGTCTCACTTATTTATGAACTGAGCAGGGATGTTAACGATGGACAGTGTGCCAGCATCTGGATAGACTGGGAATTTTCACTGGACAGACAGTGAAAAGTGATTTCATTATTTATCCCTTCATTAGTAGTTTTATGCTAATATCACACTATTATTTTCAAAATCCTCAACTTGCATAAATCTCATGAAGTCCAACAAAAAAGAGGGTTAATTGCTGTTAATAGCACCAAGCTGAAGCTAATAATGTAAAATATACTTTTTAAAAATCCCTGGAATCCATTAAAGGCAGCGTGGTGCATTGTGGCTGTGGAGGACTGAATGTTAATCTAACACATATGCTTTGGGAATGCCCATTCATACATAAATTCTCAGATGGAATATTTGAAAGCATTAATATAATCCTGGACAGCAATATTCTTCTAGATCTTAAACTGGGTAGTTTGAGGCTTTAAGAAATATATGCCTTAAGGAACCGTATAATTTTTTGTTGAATCTGAACTGAAAAGAATTTTTTTGTTGTTCTGAGCTGAAAAATAAACTCCCAAACCCAGTTGGTTCTTCAGAAATAACCGTTCTAAAGGTTTTCCCATTCTGGAGGGTTTTAGCAGCACAAGTCAGCAAATGCAGAAAGCACCATTCTGCTTGAGTGAACAATAGAACACATTTATGGAACAGTCATGTTTCCTGGGAAATCATGATTTACATCAGCTTGGTTTGGAACTCTCTGGGTTTTTCTCATGTCAGACTTTTAAAACAGAAACATGAGTTTCCACTCACCCTATATTGAAAATATGTATGGCAGATTAATAACATAAAGGATAAGAGAAGAGATAAATCCCTAATTAAATTGCCAAAGTCAACGTAATTTTTACTGTGATCACTACTCTCTGATATTGTCTGTATGGTTTGTTATGCCCCTGTGTTCAGGGACAACAAATACAATGAAATGTCTAAACCAGACTGCAATTCAATCAGATTTGGAAGCCATTAAGTCCCTTCCAGTGATCTTGGAAGTCTTTAAGTCTCTTAATGTTTTATGAAAATATCAGCTCTAAATTCTCGCTTGGATATCTTAATAGCCTAATAACACAGCACACCACGTGCCCAAATGTCTCTAACTGGGTGATTTCAGTCTTTATTGTTTTTAAAAAAGAAACACTTTATTTGCAATTCCTAGGAACAGGGATTCAATCCAGGGGGCCATTTTTTCCTGGCACTAGCCATAACGGACTGCTCAGCAAAGAGCAACAGAGAAAAATGAGATTTTTCCATCAGAAGTCCCTCAGTCTCCAGTTACATGCAGGTCACACCATTTCCTAAGCTTAATGGATGTTTTCTGTTTAATAATTAGTGGATTTCTCTTCTAAGTGTTTGTCCTCTTCCCCCTAAAATCCCCATGAAGAGGAGCATCTGCAGAGCCTCTTGGTGAGCAGTTCCGTGGGGCTGCTCCTCTGCACGAGGGACTGTGTTAGTTCTGAGTCAGCTCGGCCTCATTTGATGGCTCTGCTCTTCTGTGAGCAGAGACAGCGAGCAGCTGACCTGCATCAGCTGTCCCATGAAAGCCAGGATTCTGCAGATCTGTCATCAGCCCTCTAAATCACCCTCTTCCCAGTTAAAAATGGCTAGAGCCTAGTAATCCATCCCTTCCACAGGAACTCCATGCCTTTGTTACCTTTTTTTGCTTTCTCTGAATATTTTCAAGTTTTAATATACTCCTTTTTGAGATCAAGGGATCAGAACTTGCACAGCAACCAAGATCATGATTGAGCTATAAATGTACATGGTGGCATAATGGTGTTCTTTATTTTGTTTTCAGTCCTGAAAATGCCTGACAGTTGATTTGGTTTTATGACTGTCGTTGAGCAATGAATCAATGTTTTATGGAACTAAAGATCACAACCTTAGAATCTTGCTCTTGAGTGGGAACAGCTGGCTCAGTTTTATGTGACTCTGGAGTTGTTTTTGCCATGTGTATGACTTCACATCTATTTACTCTGAATTTCAGCTGCCATTTAATTGCCTGGTCACTCAGTTCACTCAGTTCTATAAGCTCTACTTTAGCATCTTCTCCTCTCTACCCTGAATAACGTAGGATCTTCCAAACTTTTAATTTCAGTGCTCACATTTGCTTCCAGGTTATTTATGAGTACGTTGATTGCACAGACTGCTGCTGAAATTTGCAAATGACCAGTTCATTGTAAAAATGACTTTTTAGACTTATCCTCCTTCGAAGAAATTTTAGGTGACTGTTTAGCTAAGCAAGAACCTTCCATTTTGGTCTGTGCTCATTAATTATCTTAAAAGCACTCAGTGACGGACTTAATTAAATGCACTGCATATCTACACAGACTATTGCCTTGAACATTGTCCACAATTGCACTGATGCTCTGAAAGATCACCCTGAGGTCTGAAAGGCAGAACTTTCCTAACAGAAGCCTCTTGAGTCTCTTATGTACCTCATATTGAGTTAGGTTTCCACATTTTGATTTTTATTATGAATTTGTAACTGAATTCTGCATGGAGCAGATCACTGCGTGTTATAAACAGGAACAAATTAGCATTTCCAAACCCAAACAGGGAATGTTTGACAAATGTGGGGCAATATGGCAAAGAAAGAAACACAATTGCTGCTGCCCAGGGAAGTTGTGGATGCCCCATCCTGGAAGAGTTCAAAGCCAGCCTGGATAAGGCCTTGAGCACCCTGTTCTGGTGGGAGGTGTCCCTGCACATGGCAGTGCAGTTGGGTCTTTCAGGTTCATTCCAACCCCTCAATGCTGTATAATTCCATGATTCTGTGAAGCTGATTCGGACTTGATGATCTTGGAGACCTTTTCTAACCTTAATGATACCATTTACATCAGTGGTAAACTGGACTGCTTGGCTTTTACCTTCACTGGAATGTACCATTCTGTGAGCCAAAATGACAGGTTTTACCAAAAATGTGAAGTCAAGTGATTAATTATTGTTCTTTAATTCACAGAAGAAAAAGGACTAATTATTTCATTAGGAAAACCTAGAAACCTGGAAAACTAAAGTTGGCTAGGAAGACAACTCATAGCATTATTTGAATCCTTTCCAGCCAGATGAAAAAAATACCTGGGAAAACCTTCAAGATAAAACACAGCATTGAACTGTGAATATTTTCCTTCCCTATGATAGAATTTGATTTTAAAAGAACTGCATTAATTACAATTATCTTTTTTAATTGATACCCACAGCCAGCATTCCCCAGCCAGCTACACTACCCTTTATCCTCTCCATAGCACACTGGCTCACAGTCACTTGAAAGCACAGCCTAAACAGATAAATATTCTTTTTCTACTATCTGAAGGACAACAAGTCGCCTAGGCCCATTCATGAAAGCTCCCTATGGGGCAAAATCAAAGAAGAGTAAAACAATATTGTCTGGATCATGATAATCCCAATGTATTGGATACATTTCTAATTATTATTTATATTAAGAGTGGCTGTATTTATAAAGGTGTTTAACTCTTTCTGAATACAACATGAATTAGCACCTAAATATATTTAAAACTTCACCAAGTCGGACAAAATGGGGAACAGAATTCCTTTTAGAGGTCAAAAGCACACATGTGCCAAAATATTCCTGATTAAAATATAGGACAGAAAACTCCAGTGAGAGATAAACAGACACATGGAGGGCAGGCTAACAGAAAGATGACCGTGCTCACAGAAATAAATTGTCTTGTTTGTAAGAACAGCTGAGCTGCTTAACCTGCCCTTAGCATCTTCAGTTTTTCTTTATTTTGATATATTTTTTATTTTTTATTTTATTTTTTGATATTTTATCAGTATTAAGTCATTCACCGAAGGAAAGGTAAATTCAAGAGGTGTGTAAGGACAAACAGTGCTGGTAGAGAAGACACAGATCAGTGCTTGTGGGCAGCAGCTTTACATGGACAGAACACTTTATTTCCATTTCTCCTCTTTTAATGAAGAGCAGCTTAGTACAGATTTTTCTGCCAAGGGGAATTGATGCAAGACACAAGGAGTAAAGAACGTGAGTTCCTGAAGCTGTGCTCTTCGTGTCTGCTGGTGACAGCCAGGCTTTGGCCAGCACTGAAGCTGGAAACCATATGGGAAGCGTCACAAACTCTGGGAAAACACTGCTCTGAAAACTCCTCAAGGCGGCAGGGAGCACGTCCCAGTTGCAGCATCCCTACTGGAAGTCTGGTCAGCACGGATGCAGGGCACCCAGAGCAACAGGAGGAAAATCTGAATATTTTAGGGGCAATTGTGCACACAAGTGAAGAACTTTTTGGCCTTTAGTAGTTACAATAATAGTAGCTGCAATTGAACACCATTGCATAGAAAAAAGCTTGTGTGTTTTTGGTTTGTAATTGTTTTTTTAACTTACAGTGTGCTGTAATCATCTGAGACTATGAGTTAGAGATTTGATTTGATTGCAAGGCATCGCAAACAAAAAACAGCTTTAGCAAAAATATGGTCTAAAATAATAGCAAAACCATTCAACCTCATTCAAATAAATCAAATAGCCATGCCAGTGTCTGTTCTCCACCCAATCTAATGCACAGCAAGTGGATGTTCAGTTGCCCATAACATTTTGTACAGATATAAGAACTGAGTGGTGGAAGGGCAATCCTTTGCTTTTAAGGATCCCTGTGAGCACAAAGCCTCAGCCTCGGTTCTGCACCAGTTATGCTTCCGCATAACTGCTGTGTTAGGAATATTTAGCTGTCTCTGATAAGGGAGGCTTATCTCCAATGCACGTTTGAAATGCCATTTATCAGCCTCTTCCGTGCACCATACAATGTGGGATGAAAGAATTCTCCAAAAGACAAGAACCTTCCTAAGGAGAAACTTCTATAAGTGAAGAATCCCATTAGCAGTCGCTCCTTTCTCTGCCCCAACACTGTCACTCCAAGAACAAGCGCTGCACCTCAGCATCAGGTAAGGACTGTGCCCAAAAAAACCCTGCCCCGCCTTAGCCGGGAATGGCAAATGCTTCCCGCGGTGATGCTCCCGGGTTTTGTTCCATCCCAGGGAGCCAGCGCCGGCGGAACGTGTCACACAGCACACTTGCACGCTTGCAATCCAACGTTTGCCTCGGCAGGTGGAAATTGCCATTCCTGCTCCCTGTTACTCCAGCTGCATTTCTGCAACTTCCTTCCGCCTTTAACTCTGCTCAGTGATCCCTGGTTGGACCGGCTTAATTTTCATCGGTCAAAAGTCTTCTTCTGGGGCAAACATTAAGGGCTAAAAGAAAATAAAGTGAGGCAAAAAATAAGCTAGATTGCCTAAAATACTTTTAAAAGCTAAATTAAATTGCTCTTTTGTTTTCCTAGTTTTTGTTTTCCTGTCTTCACGCCTCTCTCTCTCTTGTACATTATTTTCACAGCCTGGGCCAAATTCAATAGACACACAAATGTGTAAAAGAGTATTAACTTCCATTAAAGTTTGTGACAATAGGTCCTTATCTGATCTCAGGTCACCACTTAATTAGATGACAGTGAATTATTACATGACAGGGAGCTAGTGAGAGAATAAAAATACACATTTCTCAACCTCGGGCAAAATTAAGACTCCGAATTTGAGATATAAATACAAACGAAGCAAGCATCATTGCTTGTTATTTTGCACTTTTTCCAAAAATTGTTAGTGCTAAATTAGTAACTGGCATAGCAAACTCCAACATGATCACACACAGTTGCCTCAGAGTCTCAGAAACAGAAAATTCAGATTTATACGAGGAAGATTGCATTACAGATGATAAAAAGATTTTGTGTCATGCTCTAGGAAAGTTTATTATTTCCTAATCACTGGGAAGAGCCTGTGAACTGAAATGTGACGTGGGCAAATTGATATTTTTGTGTGTAAAAGGCCTGTTACGGCAACTAAAAAGAAGCAACTAGATCTTGGAGTCTGTCACTGAGTAAGAAAAAATATAAGTTGAAAAGATAGAAGAAAATGGATTTTTTTTCCTTCTCAGAGTTTTAAACAGAACGTTCCACAGACTCCACACACCTTCTTGGCTGCCTCAAATTGTGATAGTTTCCATACTCTTGAGAAAGTGGGAATCTCCAAGGTTTTAAATTTGCTCTTCATATTCCAAAATAACCTGGAATATTCTACCTCACCTGGGAGAGAGCAGCAGAGGACCAAAAAATCCCCACCTTCCCTCTCTTCCAGACACTGGTACCTTTCCTTCTCTGTCTCACAGGACTGCCTGAATTGCAGCCTATTGGTATTATTTCTGCATCTTGGGGTGCTTTTTCTTGCTTAAAAGAGAGAAAGATATTGGTCCTGCTCCCCTGCAACTGCCAAGAATGTGCAATTTCTGTGGAAAACCTACACTTGTAGGTACATTTGTGTAGGGGTGGACTCATTATGAAGGTAGAATGATTTATTCTGTCCAAAATAACACTACTGAGTCAATTTTGACAACACTACAAGACTTTTGGAACCCTGAACTCTTCCCAGAGGGGATTAAAACTTCCTGGTTGTACGTAGAAAAATTTTACTCCATCAGAGTTTTTTTGTTCTCCCTGGACAGCATTACTTTTATTAGAGTATTAAATTAACATTTCTTTCACGTTACTTCATTTTTTTTTTCCTCCTCCTTTTTGTTTTTTTACATTTTTCCTTCCTCTTTTCTCTGTCCAAGGCCTTTTGAGACTAATTTAATAACATGGAAGAACAAAAGGCAAGGAGAAACCAACCTATGGAAAGTAACAATCTATTTTGCTTGTGTATTACTTCAGAAATGGCTTAATTGCCTTGCTCAGTACACAGTTATCCAAATGGCCCTGAGGTTGTGTTTGGTCTGCAGCTGACAACAGATGGTTCCTTCTCTGTTCCACTGAACGTCACAGTGGTATTGAGATCAAAGACACCTAGATACCCAGAGGAACATTTTAAATGAAGAAAAAAATATATTCCCTCCTTTTTTTTTTTTTTTTTTAATGCAAAAAATGAAATAACAGAATTACAGAATGGGTTTGTTTGGAAGCAACCTCTGGAGATCATCCGGAGACTCCCTAAGCAAAGCAGAGCCACTCAGAGCTGCTTGTCCAGGGCTGCATCCAGGGGAATTTTGAATTATCTCAGAGAATCAAGACTCAACTGCTTGGAGCAGTCTGTCAGAGTGCTCTGTCATCCTCACAGGAATGACTTCCATCCCTAAGCACAAAAGGACAGCCCCATGCAAAAATGGCACCATACATTGTCCTATAATGAAATCTCCATGTTTAGGTAAAAAACCAGAAAAGCTAAAACTGAAAACTCCTCTTGGCAGTCAAGTAAACCATCACAAGAATACACTGCTTATTTTATTTCATATCTATTTGTGTATTATTTCCTACTATTAGGGATACTACTCTCAGCTTTCAGTCTCTGTTTATTTTCTGTAACATGAAGATAATTCTATATATTCACACTCAGTACCATCACATGCTTTGATTAAACCGTAAGCACAGATAAGAAAACAGAGGATACCAAAAGCACTGAGATCCCACTAATGACTTTAATACTTTTGGATGTGGACAGAAACCACTCTGAACCAAAACTCACTGTGTTAATCTCCTTCAAGATTCCCGAAAAAAGAAAAAAGACGTCAGTAAATTTGTATATTGATGCAGTATGGTGACTATTATTTATATTAGATTTTCTCTAGACATTCAGAAAACACAGTTAATACTGAGAAACATAACTATTCTTTCCATGGAAAGTAGGAATAAAAAAAAGACTTCTATGCTCTTTAGTTTATGCACAGATTACTCAGGGCCTGGGGCTTCAGCATCCAAATTTCCTCTCTGCCTTGCACACACTCCTAATTTGGCTCACAGGATGACAGTGCTTTTAGGCAGATGAACAGAATTTGATTATTCTATGCATCTAGGAGCTCACGTTTTAGCATATTAAAACTATTAACATGGCTCCATGCTAAAGATAAACAGCAGTCTCTAGACACAACAACATCTTTTGTTTGCATAAATGCTTTTTGCTGAATCTGAGCAGCATTTGAAAACCATACATTCTGTGTTTAATGTTCCTTGCCAAGAATGAGAACACCATTTGGGCTACAAGCTCAGTGACATCACTGCTGAAGAATGAAATGATTTTCCTGTCTGCTTAAAAAACCTGGATACTGTATCACATAAAAAGGTGATCTCCACTGTCTGTTCCTAGGATGTACATGTCAAGTAATTGACATTTCCCAGTGGATACAACTCTTCTGTTTTCAGAGAGGTCAAACAAACCACGCAGAGGAGAGGGCTCATAATTCCTTTTTTTCTCTATGCACTGCAGAAAAATGAGAACAAAACTAGCATTGAAAAATTGCTGTTTACAGGGAAATAGAAGAACATGAGCAACCTATTGGATCAGATCAGTCGTGCGCCTCTCGTAATACCCTGCCTTTGACAGTAACTTCTGCTATTTTTTAGGGGAAAGTAAGAGATAGGCATAATAGACACCTTCCAAAGAACCTGCCCAGAGCTGAATTTCTATCCTTGAACTAGGAGTTTCTAAGCCGTGGAGCACTGAGCTGCACATTCCCTTGGAGCGTGAACACTTCCATTGCCAGGAATGAAACCATGCATGTTCCTAACCTGCTTAACCTTCCTAAAGTGTCTTGTATTTTCAGAGACCTGGGCTAGAGAAAATTTGATATTTATGCTATATCCATAGATCCCTGTGACCTACTGTACAAACTAGAGACCTACTGTACAAACCGATTGTCTTTAGAGGAGATGCTGGCATTACTCAAATAATTTCTCTTGACATTTGCCCTCACAAGAACATCAACAATCCAATATTTAATCCCAGAGCAGCTAGTTATAAACTACAGAATTTTCCAGTAAACTGAAGCATAAATGAATACACACAGCAGAACTGAACAAACATTTAAATTCATTGTAAGGCAGGTCTATGGGCCCTGGGATAATGGTTGTTATACAGGTGTTCATTTCAACTTTGACAGTTTAACAGTTCATTTTATTAACAAATAATATTAGAATAAATAAAAGTTATTTGCTGTGCTGGCCAAACTTGATACTCATTTATTTTTCATTAACTTTTTCTAACAAGTTGATCTGTTGTACTGAAATATGACTATAAAACAGTTTTCTAGCACTCAGAAAGGCCCTGAAGGAGGGTGTTGGGGCCTTTCTTTATCCCCAAGCCTTTGGTGTGTTGAGCTATAATGAATAACTTTGGGGCACGTAAATTTTATCTGACAGAAATGCAAAATATATTTTCTTTAGCATGAGTTTCATTTCCAGAAGAGAAAAACATGTACTATTTCTTTAAAATCTTTTCAGCCTTACTTATGTCTAACAGAGGGCTTTCTTCTGCTCCACCCTGATTCATTTCCTCGTAAACTGAATTATTTCACAGTTCTGTGGTTTATTTATATACAGGTCAAATTGAAAACTGATGCTGTATTCCAGACCTAATACAGCAAGGGCTTTTGTCTTCAGTGAGGATGCAAAATCATATTCTCCCTCAATGCATACAATTAAAAACTTGAGCTTTACAAAGAAGGGAGGAAAGAAAATCCCAAGCCAGGAGAACATTGCTGTGAGATCCTCCCTTTTTCTGTAGCATTCCCTTTCTGTGCTTCACTTATTTCAACATGGTATATAACTGGAAATACATACTCATTTGGTAGCCTGAGCTTCTTCAGAAGGAAGAAGATGCAGGAAGAAAGTGAATATTTCTGTTCAACGTCTCAAAGAGGCATCCAGACTGTAAGAGGAGTAAGTGTCCCAAGGGTTCTTCTGTGTTAACTAAACCTGTTCAAAACGTGCAATTTCTTGTCAAACTGGGAGGTATAAACAACTAAATCAGGAGTGTGCAGGGAAGAGATTGTAACAGGTATGTGGCAAACCTTGTAAACTACAGAGTAAGAGGGGCAGACTTACCTCAGAGTGCAGGGGGCTGTACAGAAGCTGTCACCTTCCATTTCCCTGAGCTCAGCACGTGCTGCTTCCCATGTCTTGGGAGCGTGGTCCCACAGCTGTGCACAGCTGAACGCTCAATCATGGCTGCAGCCAGCTGTGCCCATCATCCTGACCAGAACCTCAGTGACCTCTGGTCTCTTTTGTTCATAAATTACCCGTCAAGAGGCTCAAAAGTGCAAAAATTAGAAGCATCAAATACTACCTTCATAATTTACTCAGATTTTTATACAGCCGCGCCTTGGTGTTTCTGATTTTTCATCCATAATTTACTTAATTATTTTCCTATTTTGTTTCTTGGTTAGATATCCAAAAACACAGATGATTCAGTTAACCAGCATAAAATCTGTTTTCCCTTGGCTAAGACAAACCCTGCCACTAACTTCTGTATCAGTGAAATTCTATCCCCTCATCTTACAGAGGAACTCCAGTTCTGTTCCTGATGGGATGCTAACAACAGCTTCCCAAACCAGAAACCAAAAAGGAGACATACTGGATGAAATTTTGGTTCCACCCAGGGGTTGGTTTCTCACAGGTTGTGCACCTTTTAAACACACCAGGGTGCACACCCTGCCAGAGCTCAGTGTTTGTGCCACACGTGACTTGTGCTCTCACTTCTGGAAGAGCTGTTCCACATCCTCCTAAGGCCTTAAAAATAGAAAAGCCAAGAGCCTTTAGACCATGCTTTAATGCAGTTCATCAAAGCAGTGAGCTATTTCCCAGCTCTACACCAGCTGGATAACACTTGGCCAGCCTTGGCAGAACCTCTCATTCTTCAGTCCTTTAAGCTTTCAGGGAAAAAACATTTTCTTTGTAGAAATAAGCTTGTGATCTCTGTCGGAATGAACTCTGGTGCTGGCCATCCTTCCAGAAAACCAGTATTTTATCCTTTTCTTTTTTTTTTTTTAAGCCAGCAGGAGCTGAACAGATGCTTTGAAAATTGCACTTTCATTTCTATGTACACATATCTACGCTCACACATTGCATGCTCACATCTATTTGTGGGAGGATAAAAAAATCAATGCACTGGAATTTCAGTTATCCTGAGTCTAGGCTTAGTACCTGGATCTCTGAGCTGGACTTAGGTAACCACAGATACAAGCAGACCTGAATCTCCTAAGAATTCACAACTCAAAGCTGTCATTGCTCCACACTGACTTATTCCAGCAGGAGCAGGAACCCAGGGAATGACTGTGGATCCTTCTCTACGTGATCAGCATTTTCCAGCTGGAAGGTTTGCTGGAGACCGACTATTTTACCCATTTGCAGCTCTGCAAACTCCAGTTATTATGTGTCCATGCAGTTCCTTTTAACTGAGTTTTCTCATATAATACAGTATTAAACTGTTGCACTGTTTTCCCATCTACCTTTTCACTAATTTCCTCACTCCTCATTCCAGAGCAGTGCCATTGATTCCAAGCATTTTCACCAATTTTCAAGACATTCATGTTTAAACATCTCATCACTTAATTGCCAGTGACAGCATTAAACCAGCAAGTAATATTTTAATATTACCAATGAAATATTTTGGTTTTTTAAAGTGGTAACATTTTTATGCTTCTTTTTGTCACTTTTTCCTGTATATGCTCTATTTTTCAATCCTCCCTTCCTAGCATATTCAAACAATCAGGTAGCCTGAATTAACTCTTAAATTTTATTGATGGAGAAAGTACACAGAAAATTTACTGAAGCTCAAAGGTAAATAATTTGGGTTTTATCTGCTGTGTCAAACTCTTACAGTACTTACAGTTTTTTAGTGTATTTCAGCCACCACTGCAATAGCAAATATTCAGTTAGAAAAGCCAGAGAACACACACTGGAGCAGTGTTGTTCAGGTTGGTGTGACAGCGATGTATCTGGGCCCTCCGTATTTCCACTCTCTTGTATTATTGCAAAATGGCATCATTAGATCAGACCATTATTTAAAAAATCTTACTTCCCCTTCTCTCTGTTTTCTAAGGAGCTCAGAGTGAGCATTTTTTTGCTGTGTGAACAGCAATTGTGCAATTTCTGCTCTGACATCTAGAGGCTGCTGTTTATTTTCTGTGGTTTCTTCCAGGGGCAAGATTCTTGTGTTTTTTTCTGTGAAGAATCAGGGTTGCTAATGAGAAGCCACAGGAATCAGAGTTCTCAGGGTGAGGGTTCACTGTAATTCTGCTAAGCAGCATTACATTTCTGGGTTAGAGCATCAATAGCAAGAAACATTCTGACAGCAGTGTCCTCATTTCATAACTCTTGTAATAAAGCTACAAAAGGACAGGGTATTTGGGAAAGTATTTAAACCAACAGAATATATGCTAAGGTCCTAAAAAAGTATTTAAAGATTCATGCAAAAATAGGCACAGATATCTATACCTAGATATAGATATATATAGATTTATAAAACTGTGTCACCTGAAGAGTAGTGATAATCTATTTAATAAGGTTAACTAAAAACCAGTAACCTAGGCCAACCTTAAAAAAAAAATCATATTTAGATAAAACTCTGCTTTCACAAAGCAGAATCTATCCTGATTAAAGGATCATCTGAAGTACTGCTGATAGTCCCATTGCATATCAGCCTTTAATTGAGTAGAATGCCAACTAAATACCCAATTTTCCCTGGTTCCATGTGCTGTCATCTGAAAAGCATTTCACTTCATTAATAATTGCAACAAGGTAGGACAGAAATCACACACAGAATTCACTGGAACAGACTTAACATGAATTTTCTCCCTAATTCATACAGAGTATTTCTGTGCTTTGAGAATTTGAAGTACAGTTTTGTATTGCAGGGCTGGAAACACACACAGTGCCCTCAGGAAATAAATGTGGAGGCGTATGTGAAGCAAATAAAATAAAATAATCACAGTAGGAAAACTAGGACTCACCTGGCTTCCTTCATTAAGTGCTTTAATTTGGTTTTTAGCATTATTACAGTAACCATAGATAAGATGAACTTCCTAATAACATCTCAGTAACTGCAAGTAAAACTTAACTTTGCCCTTGCAGAAGAAAGCCCAGGAAATATTTGTAAAATGTAGTTTATTCAGTCAGAAACTGACTTTTTTCCCCACTCAGAAATATTTTTTTTCCTAATTTTGAAATCTATATGTCCATTTGTCCATGAATAGTTTGCCTTGTTCATTTGTAAATTACTTTTGGGATGATGCAACACACCTGCCTTCATTGCCAAACTATCTGCAGTCTGAAAAGAGGAAACTGGTTCTGAGAAAATGTTCTGAACAGAATTGATTAGAAGAGAGAAATATCAGGATCCTCACAGAGATACGAAACAGAATAGAGGATTAGTACTTTTTCCTCATTCCATAATCAGATTTCAATATTTGGAATGGCTGTTATCAACCTGAGTCCCCACTATTTACTTATACAACTTGCCAAAATAACAATTCACTCCGTGAAATCCTTCAAAACCAGGGGTTATAACAACTTTACACATAAACATTTTAACTCTGTCAGCAGACATTTCTATTTGCATAGAAGTTCATGATTACAAATGGGATGTCATCTACCCAACCAAATATAAAATTCAGTAATATAAAATGGTTAATTCAGTTTTTTTCAATTCAGAGGCTTATTTTATTCAAGTAACAGATGAAAAAATGTAGTGGTCAAACTTGAGCCAGAATAACTCTAAGAAATTATTTTATAAAGGTCTGGTTACTCCTTTTTGATTTATGATGTTCTGAGGCTAAGGCTCTTTTTCATTGATCTTCTCTACTTATTTCTACTTATTTTCTACTTATTTCAAAACTCACCAGTAAAAGTTAAGACAGTGACATTTCAGAAGGTGAAGATACCACTCCACAGACTTTGTTAGAGCCACCCAGGCTTGAGGATAGGTGATAGTATCCACTGAAAACATGGCTTGTTTCAGTGCAAGATAAAAGTGAGTATAAAACCTCAACAGCAATGAATCAGACCTTTTCCCCTTTACATTCAGCATGTTACCTACAACTTGATTGCGCTTCTTTTTTACCAAAATAAACTCCAGGTTTTGGATTCTGAAACAACAGGTAGAAAGGATCATGGCTATTCTTGCAAATACGATTGATGATGCTGAAAGGTTTTTAGGAAATTCAGTGATGCCTGATCCTACCCAATATGGAGCTGTCAGTCTAACCCGAATTTCCATCTAAAAGTTTATTTGTAGTACAAGTGAGAAACCTGTCCTTCTGTGGCTTCATATAAAATGTTTCCAAGCAAACAAATAGGGAATACCAAAAGGCTTTAATCACACAGTCCTTCCTGAAGGAAACTCAATCATCTGATGAGGTCCAGCATCATTTAATTAAACTGTAGAGCTGCTGTAAAGCCTGCAAGCAGCTACTCACACCAGTTGGACAAATGAAGACAACTTCATGAACTTTTCAGCACTTGCTTTATTCATTTTTTTTGTCAGGTAACTAAAATTCTAGTTAAAAAAGAAAAAGTCAGAGTCTGAGACACAAGAGTTTCCTGAATCTTCTTTCAGAACAACAATCATGTTTAAAAGTTATGACAATGTTTTCCTTTTCTTAGAACAGATGTGGCCCAGCAGACTCTCCTTTAGTTTGAGTGCAGTGTTTGAAGGGGGCAGGGAACAGATAAAAATAATAAAACATGGGATTGCTCAACTGAAAATTTTAAACTCCTGTATCATTCAGGTTGATTTATCCAGATCATCACCGTGTGGTTGTATTAAACTGTGCATAAAACTGCTCTGTTGGAATATTTGAATACTCCTCTTCTTTAAGATAAATGTTCCTAGGAATAAATAAAAATTTTTTTTAAAGAAGATAGTAAATGTTTTCTTGTTATTATACAGAAGTAGCCTGAGAAACCTAAAGAATTAGGTAATGCATTAACACCCATAAATGCTCATGGATTATTAGAAATGGAATTTAATATAACCAGAACTACATCTGCAAAATGTATGTCACATCTCAATATAGCAAACTTAGGCTTTTTCGTCCTGAAATATCCCTCCAAAAATCTCCCAGTAAAAAACCTTAAATTAACACAATTCCAAATGTTTGTTTTCATAGTAAGAAAACACCATGTGTTGGAAATTTGTTTTCCAAAAGTATGTATGACCCTGAGATTGGCTCAGTTGGTCACAGCATGGTCAGAGCATGCCAAGGTCACGGGTTTGATCCCTGTGTGGGCCAACTCAAGAGCTGGATTTGATGACCCTTCTGGGCCCCTTCCAACTCAGACTATTCCATGATTCTGTATGCATGCCAAAAAGAAAGAGGGGAAAAAAAAGGAACTAGAAGAATAGAACACCAAATCATTTGTTTTTCTTTTCCTGCACATATATTCCTCCTTTCCCATTAGAGCACACACAAGAGCTGCCCACCAAGAAACATCCAGTGGTTAAAGAATCATCCTGTTCTGTCATACATAATGGAAATGCTCTGTTTGTGTCATCAGCTTAACCCTGAGCTATCAGAAACTGGCATTGCTGTCAGCCAGTAACACCCAGAACCTTCTCTTTGAAGAGTGATTAAATAGTACTGAAAAACACACTTCAGATGAATTCCTGATTTTTTAAAATGCATGAACTTGCAACAGGTGCATTTAAAAAGTTACAAACAACACAAGTAAGAAAGCTCTTTCAAAGCCAAGCTGTTGCGTTAATAATAGTAAAGAGTTTTTTTCTTAATTGGAAGTGATGCCTAAAGATTTTTAACTTTCTGCACATACTTGAAGCTTTTTATGTATTTGTAGCTTTGTAGATTTTTTATATATATAGCTGTATAGTTTCTAGCACTTTCTCCTTTTAGGATAAGCGATCAACAAGTAGATTCCCGTTCCCACAGGAAAGGGGTTTTGTCTTATGTCCAAAGAAGGGAATTTCTAACAAGGGCACTCTCTTTTTGCACAAGCACCTGGGAGATATAACAAGAGGAACCCTTGGGAAGGCAGACTAGGGGTGGGTTGCTGGGGCAACTGTTCCTCCTATTGCATGTCTTTGCAAGATATGCTAAATAATTAAACTTATTAAGCTAAGAACTCAATACAGCGCTTGCGCATTTTGGCGTAACCCATGCACCTGACAGCTTCCGTTAAACAACTGCTCTTTACCCTTCTAATACTGCTCGGGAAAAATCTTCCTTTGATTTTGAGGCGTCAGAAGAACACTTTTGGTACTTACTTTGCTCTCTGCTCCTGGGAGAGCACAGCGTTCATGTCATCCAAACGCTGGCGCTGCAGCCGCTCCTGCCGCTGCTGGTGCCTCTCCCAGAGCAGCTGGGCTCTTGCAGCCTGCACACGCTGCCTGTCCCACTCAGCATCTCTCCGGCGTTCCTGCTCTCTCACTCTCTACAGGAGGGGGACAAAAAATGCTTCACTTTCTCTCTGTTCATCGATGAAACTGTATTTGTAAAGTCTCACGGGTAAATTCATCCGAACAAACTCGGTCGCCTTTGCTGAACGCTAGGGGTGGCATTTGAAATGAGGAGAGGGGAGTAAGGACTTCCAAACCAGGGAGAAGTGAGATACAAGTGATGAGAGGGCTATTCTTCTCTCTCTGTGTAAAAACCCAGAGCAGCAAGATAGATTTTTTATTTTTTTTTTTAAATGTTGTAAAATTTTTTATAAAATTCTTGTTAGGAAGAGTTGTAACTTCTTGAGGTGAGAAGTGTGTAGACATCAGTATGGCTTTTAATATGGCTAACTTGGTGTAACAGCTCAGCCACCAACACCACATGAATAGACTCAAACTGTTTTTTCCTCTGCCTCACTTGTCTGACACCACACTGAACTCAGTCAAGAAATCAGGCCTGTAAGAAACTCACTTTTCTTGTTGCACTCACTTTCTGCCAGCTTTAAGGACTTGAATGGATGCACTTTAGGGTGATAGGAGAGGCAGAAAAATGTCAATTCTACCTTCAGCTTTAATAACAGCACTAGGTAAGACACAGTATAGCCTATGGTGTAGTAGGGACTAAAAGATAAAATCCAACACTATTCCTTAGCTGTCGTGAATGCAGCCTCTGCACTGAGGGAGGCAAGCAGCTTCCCACTTCACAACATCTAGGCCTGGACACTCCTGACTTCACAGGATGTCTTCATTTTGACTGCCTGCTTCCATACACCTTTAGAGCAGCAGCTATTACCATTGTAATTCTATTCCAGAACTCTGAATTCTATTCAGGGTTGTGTGGGATGGTAGAAATGAAACTCTATCAATTTCTCACATTCATCAACTTTTAGGCCTATGAAATAAGCATGAGCAAGGTCACTGGACCTGCTCTATTTGCCTTGCTTGGGTAGCCTTGAGCATGAAAACACTGCCTTGGCCTGCCCTGCTTTCACCCTCAGCTCCTGACTCTTCCCCTATGGAGCAGCCCACTCCTGCTCATCCCTGGCAGGCAGCTTGTGCACTCTCAGGTCAGTCTTAAGTTTGGGTAAAATGCAATCCATGGAAAACACAGTCTCACAATGGCACGTTCAGGGCAAACAATGGCATTTTTCTTTTACAAACATTGTCTATAATATTATTACAACCAAGAAAACAGAAATGTGTGTGAGCTTAAATACCAGGTTCTCCAAAGCTTGTTCCTTTTGGAATTGCCGAATTTCCATCAGCTGCTCCTGATTCATTCCCTTCCATCTATCCACCAGCACGTGATGTTTACCCAAGGGACCGATTGCTTGGTCAGGGTTTTCAGAGAGGAAGTCTCCTCGAAGCAGGGCAGTAATTTCATCCATGTCATCTTTAATTTTTTGAGTCTTTTCCAGTTCCTTTTGATGGTCTAGTTCAGCAGCCTAAATTCCATGGAAGGAGAGAAGTGATGTTTTTTCCAAGGATGAAAAAACATTAATACATCCTAACAGGTATCTTTCCAACCTGCATACAGTTGTCAAAAGCATCACACACAAACATTGTGGTCATTATCTTATTGGCCAAGATCAAAAGTCTAATAGCAAATATTTCTTTAATGTTGTCATCAGGCATAGCGAGTGAACAGGGGAAAAATAACTTTGTTCTATAAGAAACCCCAGAATTAAATAAAAAGTAATTCCACACTGATCTCCAAGTAAATAACCAGTAGATATTTGGCAGGCAGACACAGTATGGAAAAAATTTACAATAAAAATTTACAATCTGGAATCACTAGCCTTGATTTAGATATTACATACTGAATCTAGGTGGAGAGTGTGGGTAAGCCCTCAGAACAGACAGACAGAAGAAGTCTAGGTAAAGCCTGAAGATGCAGCCTTGGATCTGTTTGCTGATACAAACTGCAAACTTGAATCTTATTCTGAATGTATCTGCAATCCTGGAAATCACAGATTTCCTATGGAAATCACTGTTCCTAATGTCCACTACAAGGCACAGTCTCTTATTCAAAGGAAATTTTCCCCTTACAAAACTCCAGAAACAAAATACAATGATTTCACTGTAACAAAATTTCCTTCCAAACAAGAATTAGACCAAGTAATTTGAAGTAGAATGATAATGCTGTGCATCATTCATTTTCAATCCTGTCTCATTCTTCTGTAATGTATAAACGAAACCATCTGGAACAATGCCTGGTTTCAGCTTCCAGCTGGACAGAGGACAGAAAACCTCCTGCTTTCTAGTGCACATGGAGCACAGACTTGTCTCTCTTCACTTGTCTATCTTGACTGCAACAGATCAGTGGGTAATTGTCTCCTCTTTTACCAAGATTGTCTCATGTGCTGTCAAAAAATCACTGCCTTGAGAATATTCCCTTATGAGTTATGGAGAACAGGTCAGTACTTTTTGTGCTGACCGGCAGTTCACTGGTTGGCACACACACATTGAGAAAGGAGATGAGGTCACGTGGAAACTGCAGGGTTTGGCATCAAGAAAGAGCAGGTAAAGCAGTTTTTTGTGGCATAGGAGGTAAGGCTGAACATGAGCAGGCAGAGTAACTAGAAGATCTAAACAACAGAGAATGACATGACGACAGACACGCGTGAGAACTTGTTAAGGAGAAGAATCCTCACTGTCAAACAGGGTGATCTGTGCCACCAGAGGAGACTGCTAAACCAGGATTATCGCTACATCTGTATTTATAGACTGAGTTTGGGTAACAGTGGTTTTCCCAAGCTTCAGGCCTGGAGATTGCCAGAGAGAGACTTGTGTTTGCTCCAAGCAAACATGCAAACCACCTGTCGTCAGTGACAGGGCAGAAAAAACAACAACTAATACTAAGTACCATATCCTAGATTAATTAATTCCTTGGCTGAAAACAGCCTTGTGGTTCCCATTAAAATAACAGAAGTATTTAACCTGTAAACCAAGTAACAAAAGAGAAATTAATTTTTAAAAATTATGAGTTAGCTAAACCACAATTCAACTTAGATGGTATTTAGAAATGCCTACCACCATCCAACAGGAACATCAACTATAGAGCAAGAGAAGAAATGCCTACTTTTAGATAAATGGAAAACCTCAAGCAAATAAAATTTCAAGTGGCAAAACATCAACTTCAGATCTAGGGAATACTTGCTCTGTCATCATAACATGGAATAATACAGTAGGAATTAAAGACCACTTTTCCATCTCTGAAGTTAGTGAGTATGACTTTTACTAGTTGTTTAAAGAAACATCTTTAATTCAAAATGCATTTCCCTGAAGTGTTTTTTTTTCCTCAAGAAGAGTCAACAAGAACTTGAAAGGAACTATGACATCATAACTTTTAAGACCCCAACCCCAAAGATATTCAATCATCCGATACTTCTGGGACACTGAACCAGAGTATCTGGGTATGTACTTTTATTTTATTAATACTATGAATCACACAATTATTTGTAGTTTGAAAAAAGCTGTAGAGTAAATCACATTTCACAGAAAATAATTTGGAATGGATCTCAAATAATTGCTGGCCTTGAAGCTTAAAATGTGTTAATTCTTATTTAGATCACTTTATTGATGTCAGCCCACCGTGATCCAGCAACAGACAAAACAAGGCACTGAGACATTGGAACCCTGACTTCTCACGAAGAGGCAGAGTATAAAATTTCTGAGCTGCCTGAGAATCTCAGTGGAGGAATCTCCCAGCCCTGTGCAGAGCCATGCATGTCACACAACTACACCATGATACACCACAAGATAGATTTTAAACTCTGAAAATGCATCCAAAGAGTGTCACATTGGCCAACTTCCATTCACTTCTCCTTGGCCCTCCTTTTGCTGCTGATGTATTTGTAGAAACATTTTTCATTGTTTTGACAGCAGTAGCCAGATTAAGTTCACATTGCGCTTTGGCCCTTCTACTTTTCTCCCGGCATGACCTCACAACATCCTTCCAGTCCTCCTGAGCTGCCTGTCCCTTCTTCCAAAGGTGATACATTCTCTTTTTCTCCCTGAGTTCCAGACAAAGCTCTCTGTTCAGCCAGGCTGGTCTTCACCACTGGCTTGGCTTTCAGCACATGGGGACAGCCTGCTCCTGCATTTTTAAGATTTTGGGTTTCAAATAACTTGGGCTGTCTACAAACAAAATTATATGCCAAAAGCCCCTGAAAGGCTTGCATGCTTATACAGTTCAACCAAAAGGTACCATACTTGATGTAGGTAATTCTAACGTGGTTTATTTTGATGTGACTAAATAAATTTAAAGCTAAGTCACAACAAACGTAGTTTAACCAAGCTAATAGCATCCATGTAACCCTTTGAGCTGTGTGTAGAAGCTGAAGAGAAAAAAAACAACTCTGCAGTAAGATGAAGAACTAGAGCGTGACAGATAATGGTACTAAGACAGGTTCCAAAGCAAGGACAGGAAGACATTGTACACAAGTTACCAATGAGGCAGCCAAAGAGCCAAAACCAGTGGTTGTGGGGAATTAATGTAAGCAATAAGGACAAAAAGCTGCTGTTAGCAATGTTTCCAGACAAGTGAAAAGGAAAGCAGACAGACACGGCTAAGAGTATGCAAGGTCTGATATAAACCCAGAAGGAAGCATGGGAGGTTTTTGTTGTACCCCAGTTTACAGGCTCAAAGCCCCCAAGCAACTGAGGAGCTGTTTCTGCCCACTGGTCAGCAAGCTGAGAACCAGGAGGGACAATTTTGGCAGAGGATAACTACATAGAGGACACCTAGATCCCTGGATCCTTTATTCACTTGGTAAAGTGAATGAAATCTATCTTCCAATTGCTGAAACATCCGTTCTGATTTTGTGCATCTTATTTTCCTTCTCCATCTCCACCTTTTCTAAAAAACAAACAAACCAAGCTAATATTAATTTACCTGGATTCTATTGAAAGTTTTAACAGCTGTACAAACAGTACGCCTGCTTTCCTCTTCTCTTCTTTGTTGCTCCATAATCTTTCGGTCAAGTTCAACCCTATACTTGTCATAAAGATCATCTAAATTAGATTGAAATGAAATTTAGTGATTATTCATGGACATGACGTGCCATAGGAGTTAACCAGGGGAAGAGGCAGGGGGGAGGTAGAGATGCAGTAGACTGGGTAACTATTTCCAAATCCTGCCATCAAAGTTTTCCATCTTGGAATTTCAGGTGCCTCCTGAATCAGTTTAACAAGTAACCTACCTTGTCTAAACAGTTAGTGTTAAAATGAAAAAAAGTATGTTTTAAGTACTGCAGAAAAGAATGTTTCATGACAAGCTGGGAAAGAAAAATCAGTATTATTTTGTCTGCTCTAGGGCAGTACAGATGGGACAGTTTGATGAAGGAAGCACACCAACTGGAGGTGTAAACCAGAAATGAAACCTGGGTGATAGTACAACCCTTATATGTTATTAAGTAGAGACTTCCCAAGAGAAATACTGAATACATTAGATCTTATAGAGTAAAAGTTTCTCTAGTATTTCTAAAAGTTAAATATACAATAGGGTATAGCATCATTTCATCAGCTACATCACGATTTCTGAAAAAGGAGATTAAAACTACGTTATCTTTTTTTGTTACCTGCCAATTTTTGGTCAGCTAATGCATTCTTCCAGTCATTCTGTTGCTGAAGGGACCACACTCTTAACTGCTCCTTTTGAAACTTCATCCTCTGCTCATAGTTCAAGTCCTCACCCATGAATTTCTGCATGCTGGATATTGTACACCGAGGGTCAGTGTCCGACACTCGAGCAGGTCTGTCTTTCTTCAGGGCTTGGGGATCATTCAGGTCAAATTCACGTCTTGTTTCTGGCTTCTGAAAATTCTGATGATATTCAATCAGAGCCTTATTCAGGTCTTTGATTTCATTTTTCTGTCGTTCTTCTAGCAGACACATCAGCTTGTCATTTTTCTTCATGTCATGAGCTGGATAAAAATGAACACAATGAAACCACGACTCTGGCAGTGCACAGATAAAATGAAAATAAAATTTTCAAGATGAATAAACAGAATAGAAATCTTCAAACTGCTATGCCTTAGGAGATCTATACAATGTATATGTTATGCTTTATTTGATCTGTAAGTACCAGCCCAGCAAACACTCTAATGTTAGCAATATTTACTCATGGAATATTTTCAGCTTTTTAATTATAAATTATTTTATTAATGTTTTAATGAAATATATACATGTGAAACAAACACAGGTGCAGTTTGGTGAAAACCTGCAGGAACACATGAAATGTACTGTAAACCAATTGTTCCCGTTTACTCTTAACTTCCACCTGCAGCTGAAATATATTGCTGCATATCAGAAAGCAAACCAAAATTGGGCTCCAACTGAAAGGAACAGAGATAGTTCCAATGATTTTTCTAACCATAGCACTAAAATAATTGGCTGGCACTAACAGTTTTTGAACAGCTTAATAGCTCCTGCCCATTTAATTGAAACTAAATCAATTACAGCACTTTTAAGAAAAGCAAACAACTAAACTCCCACCCTAAACTAGCCATTTTGGTTATTTAAATGTAATTTGCTAAAAAAGATCATTTCCTCTTTTGCCAGAACCCACATTGCTGCTGGTAGTTTTCCGAGGGTCAGAGCCTGACAGGTGTATTTTTCTGTGGAAGAATGGCCAGACAGAATATGAGCTCACTCTACAGGAAAACAATCAAAACTGATTAGCCATTACTATCCTGAAAAGAACAGTGCTGAGTAATTTTTTTTTTTTTAAAGTCCTTCTGCATATTCAGGTCTTTAAATGATACTATTTGTCAACAGCCATTAAAAGAAAACACTGAAAATTCTGGCTTATTAAGCAATGTACCCCAGTTTAATCATTTCAATATAAACTTTAGGATACCTGTGCCAATGCAGATGTATGAACATAAATTGGATGACTGAATTTCGAGAATACAGAGATAAAAGAAAGCAGGAAACAGATAGTAAGTGACATTTAACTCTTCAAAGAAATATTACAGTGTTTATGAATATACCAAATTTTTCATGTTGTGCCTTTTCAGCTGCTTCTGCAATCTTCCTCTCCTGGACCTGCTCATCCAATGCATTTTTATCAACCTATTAAAATGAAAAAAAAAGCAGAGACACTATGTTTGAACAATTAAAACGAGGAATTGTCAAGCTACATCGACTCACAGTTGTACAAGATAGATATAACCCCACTACCAGCAGAGTATCTACACGTTACCAATGAGGATAAAATAAAATCCAGAAACAGCAATATTCTTGTTTGTTTGCTTTAATAATCATAGGTATGCTCTTGCACCAGATCACATGAAAACAAAACATTTACATGATACATAGAGCTACAAACATTTTCAAGCTGCATTACACAGAATATGCTTTCCCCATTACAGCTGCTGATTTTATTTCACTGTTCTGCTTGCATTTGTAAAGCAGGTAAGTATTTTAACAGTCACGATGACAGGAAGTTGTAAGAGCTCATATTTCAAGAAAATACAGATGGTTCACTAGAAGAACACTGAGGAGGTAACAGGGAATGGAAATGTGTCCAGTCTTATCAGAGAGATTCACGTGGTTGCCAAAATGCACTACAGGGGGATCACGTGTGAAGAGCAGACAGGTATGGGACAGAACATCCACATCCATGGGGAGTGGCACCTGAGCAAAGGACAACAGGCCACATCACCAAATGGGAGCAAATACCTCCATTTCAGGCAAAAGAATCTGGCCCCACATTTGTTGGCAAATGGTGGCAAATTAATAGGCAGAAACATGGGTTTTACTTCTTTTCTTTTTTCTACTGTCAAGTTAATGTCTTTAAAAAAATTGTCAAAAATACAATGACAAATCTTCAAGAATCTGGTAAACTTTATTTTAACAGTCTTTGTCTAAGAACTATTCAGATGAAGATAGAAACAGATCGTGGCTGACAATACACCTGGTTAGTGCTGTAAAGGACAACTGACAACAGCAGTCAGGCAAAGAGCTAAGTTTGTAAGAAAGGGTGAAACCATCAAGAATTCTATCCTCCAAAAACAATGATGCTGTGGGCAGTAAGTATCAACTCCTTCAGAGGTTTCATTGGAGAAGCCAAGCTTTCAATATAATTACAGCAAATACTGTAAACAGAAATTCAATACAAGTTCATTAGTAATTTCTGGCAATAACAGAGGTAGGTCAGGGTATCGCCTTGTGTTACACTGTTGGCTCTCTCCTATTCAAACAGCTTTCACCTGACACAAAAATATCCCTAACCCAGTCACACAAAGCTACAGGGTTCACTTTTAAGCTTTAAAATAACAAATCTATGAACAGTGTGAAGCAGCTAATTTCTAAACTACTTCTATTTATGTATAAAGTTCCCGTGTAAATTGAAAGTAATTTTTCATGTGGATTACTCATCTGAGTTCTTTAGAAAAATGAGTGATTTACTGAGGATAAATTCTTCAATCTGTAAGTGAAGAGGGCAGTACCTTTTCCACTACTCAGATGACAAAACAGATACAGAAGTCAAAGTAGTAATAAAACTAGTAATAATCAAGGGGGAAAAAAAAAAATCTGGGTTCCCATTCTGCTTTCCAGTATATTACCTCTATGTTTTTAAAACAGTCAAGCCCTGCTTTAGGATTTGTGGTTTTTAAGTCAAATATTGTCTTGATTTTTTAATTCTGTCAGAGACTGATGCTCAGCTAAACTGGTCAGAGAACAAAAGCAAAGCATCTAAAAGCCACACAGAAATACTGATATAGAATATCTCTGTATGGGTTTAATGGCTCTTTATGGTTCAGATCTGGCTTAACTTCAAAGCATAAGAACAGCCCTTTCTATCAGCAGTCATTGTTCAGGTACATCGAATGAGGTTAAATCAAAATATTAATCAAAATGTTAAATCAAAATGTTAACCAAAATTCCCCAGATGAGCTCTCCTTCATTTTAGATGTTTGTCTAATGTAAATGAATCTATCAAAATCTGCCTGACAAGTCAGGTCTACAAAACTATTTGGGTAAAACCTGATGGTGTACTCCAGTATGGCTCAATAAACCACACCAAGATGTGTTATTTGTCAGCTATTTCATTAACTGACAATTTATGGCTTGCATTTCATTTTTAAGGCTCTAGAAAAGCCAGTTTACAGAGAAAGTATGTGTTTCTGATGAAGAAATTTTAAGTATCTTAACCCATCCCACAACTGCTAAAAAAATATTAGCTCCTTCCACTAGGGTATATTGTTGGTTAATGTGTATGTCAGGATGCTGTCACGCCTGTCATGTTCATTAAGCGGGAACTCCTAATTGCTCTGCAGCTACATTGACTCTTGCATAAAAGTGACAAGAAAAAATTCAAGGCCCTGGCAGAGATAATGTGAAGATATTTTTCCACTGACTTATGTTTCTGGCCCTGAAAAAAGAGGGATCCAACTGACATCTGCTGCAATTCTACCAGTTCCATGCAGTCACCTCATAGCACTCTTCTGTCCATGCACACTCACAGAATCTTAACGTGGGTATTTGGACATATCACAGGGAGATTCAATATCTTATTGCATCCAAAGTTAAATAGGTATAGAACACATCATTCCCTGATGTTCAGTATGCAAACTGCACAGCGAACTCCAGAGAAAACACACCAGCCTGAAGGGTGTACACATCCAGACATCCACGCTGAGAAAAATCAGACACAACAATTCATTACATATCCGTAAACAAGTATGGTTCTGTCCTATTTTGCCTGATGCAAAACCTTGACCAACTGCAGGACCCCTAGAGCAGCAAATCTCTCACAGCACCAATTCCAGTGAGATCCAAGCAGACAAGGGCAGTATCACAGAGCAGAGAGGCAAAAAACAATTACTTGTTTCAGCCACATTGCGTGAGCTGACTCTGGAAGTTCCTGGCTTCACTTAAAGGTAAAGCAAACCACATTAACTCCTACAAGAAACACAACACAGGGCTCGCTCTCTCAGTGCTGTCAGGGGACCAAAACAACTTGCCCTCGACCCCAGAGCAGCGGGGCAACAAGTACATAAGACAAACAATGGCCATGAACTAAAAGATGAGGAAGAACTTCTTTCCATTGAGAGTGGGAGAGGCCTGGAACAGGTGCCTAGGGAAGTCATGGAGTCTCCCCTGCTGGAGACATTCCCAACCCACCTGGGCACGTTCCTGTGTCACCTGCTCCGGGTGACCCTGCCTTGGCAGGGCGTTGGACTGGATGATCTTCAGAGGTCCCTTCCACCCCTGAATGCTCTGTGATTTCTTTCACCAGCAACTTTAAACGCGCCTCTAAAAGTTGCACCTGGGCTCTCTCTCCCTGCTCCCCCTAACACACACACCCGAGCAGGGGTCCCGGGGCGGGGGGCTCCCGGTCCCCCAGCCCGGCTCAGCCGCCCCCTCCCTCCCGGCGCTGCCCTGGGGCTCTCCCCCGCATTAAGCCGTTCTCCTCCGAACTCCTGGGAGCGGCGGGGGGACACGGCGCCATCCCTCCCTTCTTCCCTCCCTGCCTTCCTGGCCGCCCTCACCCCGATGGTGCGGAACCGTGCGTTGAAGATGCGGCTCCGCCGCAGCAGCTCCCGCCGCCGCCGCCGCTCCAGGGTAGCGGCCTCCTCCAGTTCCTGCTGCGGCCCCAGCCCGCTCATGGCGCCGGGGGGGGACAGCGGCACGGCGGGGCTGGAGAGAGAGCGGCGTAAGGGAGCAGCGGCGTACGGGAGCAGCGGCGTCCGGCCGGGACACAACGCGGCCGTGGCGATGGGAACGGGAGCGGCGATGTCCGGCCGGGACACAGCGCGGCCGTGGCGATGGGAACGGGAGCGGCGATGTCCGGCCGGGACACAGCGCGGGCGGTCGCGATGGGAACGGGAGCGGCGCTGTCCGGCCGGGGCGGTCGCGATGGGAACGNGAGCGGCGCTGCCGGGACACAGCGCGGGCGGTCGCGATGGGAACGGGAGCGCCGCCCCCCACGTGGCTCCGCCCGCAGCGGCCGCCGCACGAGGGGCTCGGGCTGTGAGGGCGAGGCGAGGCGAGGCCGCGTGTCTCTTTAGGGGCATTAACTTGTGGCATACTAAAGTTATTTGTAGGTTTTCCTTCGCTGACGGACGGATTGGTGAACTATTCCCGCCGGCTCTTTGACGGGGTTGAGGCGGGGAGCTCAGAAGCTGCTGCCCCCCGGTCCCCGCAGGGATGGGTTACCTGAAGCTGCTGGTGGTGAAGGATTTTAAGTCGTGGCGGGGGCAGCAGGTTATCGGCCCTTTCATGAGGTTCAACTGCATCATCGGGCCCAATGGATCAGGTAGTGTGGGTGGGTGCGTGGCTCGGGGGCAGCTGCTCCGTGGGCTGTCAGCACTGCGGGCTCAGTTCGGTGGGATTGCGTCTCAGTCGCCTCGTGTCAGGTCGGTGGAATTCCGTCTCAGTCTCCTCGTGTGCACCGAAAGCGGTGGCAGCACAGATGAAGCCTTGAAGGCACCCGCTCTGCCCTTCTTAGCTGAAAGTGTAGATTTTTCCAGCATGGAGGGTAGGAGGCAGCCGGGGAGAGAGAGGATTGTAATTTCGAGTTGACTCGGTGCTTTCCAGCCGGAGCAGGAAGCCTGGTTTGCAAACAGCACACCTTGTTTTGGCCACACCAACTTACAAAGTGCACATAAAGACGGTTTTATTTTAATACTCCGGGCTGTGCCTGTGGAAGCCTGCTTCTTGGTGGGAGCCTGGGCCTTTTGCTTGCCCTGGGAGAGGGAGAGCGGCTCTGGAAGATGGCTGCTGCCCTGGAGCCGGGCTCTCCCCAGCCGGGGGTTGTAGCACCGCGGTGTTACCCCGAGGTGCTGGAACTTCGGAAAACTGGATTCCCTGCTTCAGAAAGCTCCATTCACCGAACGGGATTTTACCTCCCGTTTGCCAAAGTGATAGGTGGTGAGGGTTGTCATAATAGAGCCACACGAATGGGTTTAACATTTCAGTTTCCCCGGTCTGTTAATGATTTAATTTATAATTCAGGTTTTTAGATCCTGTAGTTTCCTCACCCGTTTGAAGTAAGGTCTGTGAATGTAAGTTCAATATATTTAGCATTGTTACCATGTTTTTTTTATCATTCTGTCCCCACTGTTCTGTATTGCAAAGTCTCAAAATTATGGTATTTTTTCCACGTACTCTTTCAGTGAAATCTGAGGACATTTTATAAATAAATTCAGGGGGGAAAAAAGTTGTGAATATTGTGTAGTCCCTGAATTGAGTATTTTTATTTCTCTATTTTTCTCCTAGTGTTCTTCCTTTTCTGATATTTTTGAGAATAAGTCAAAATACTGCCAAAGTAGCAAGGCTTAAGGCTGAAAATAATTAAGATGTCAACAGAAATGCTCAAGAATAAAGGGGTAAAACAAAAAGTTCCATTAGGAAGATTTTTGTCAAAGGCCTGTGACCAGAGAGCTTTGTTGCTGTGGTGAATGGATGTGGGAAAGCTTCTCTGGGCAACCTGTGCCAGTATCTCAGCACCTTCCCAGGGAAAAATTTATTCCTAAAAGAATAAAACATGCATAATTAGAACTAGAATTAAGAAAGAATTTGGCAATTCTGCAATTATGTAGCTAATTCTTAATACTTCCATTTGTGCTATGTCAAAAAATGTCTCAATTTTTTTTTTTAAGGAAAATCTAACATAATGGACGCTGTTAGCTTTGTGATGTGTGAAAAGACATCCAATTTGCGAGTTAAAAGTGTTCGAGAACTTATTCATGGAGCACATGTTGGAAAACCTATTTCTACTACAGCTAGCGTGAAAATAGTGTATTGTGAGGAAGATGGGGAAGAAAAAACATTTTCAAGAGTTATCCGTGGTAGGTGGTGGAGTCTGCTGCGTGTAGTGTCTGATGTGTAAAGAAATGGAGACAAAAAATACCCAACTTGGGATTTCATATGCCCAATATTATTTCATAGCTGGCTGGATTAATACAATCATTCAGGCAGCATTTCAGTAGTGACACAAATGAAAAAAATACATTGTGGTTAATTAGTTAGAAAGTTAAACAGATGATTATTATGTGTTCTTTGCTCTGTATCTGTAGGTGTTCTCTTGGGATCTGTAGATGATGTAGGCTCTAGGAAATGGGGTCTGGCACCTTGCTGCAGGCACCAGCAGTTAAGTATGTCAGTACCTTTTGAAAGTGTGAAGCTAGAGTTTTCAAACAGGAACAATAAATTATTGAAAGGAATAAATAAGTAATTGAAATCTGCTTTCTTCTTTGAGAAAATCACTCAGTTAAATTGTTCCACTAGTTTAATTCTTTTCCAGTGGATTTTTTGTTGTTGCCATTTTCAGAATTTTTTTTTTTCTTCTCCTCCTTTAGGTAGTTGTTCTGAATTTCTTTTCAATGATAAGTCTGTCAGCCGATCTGTGTACGTAGCTGAGCTTGAAAAAGTAGGCATTCTTGTCAAGGCCAGGAATTGCCTTATTTTTCAGGTGAGCATTTTGTAAAGAAAACAGAAGCTTCTGAGGTGGTTTCACAGAATACACAGTTAACTTTTGTATAGAAAAGAGGGCATCCGTAGCCAATACAAGGCAATATATTTTTTCCCTGATCTTGGCCAAAATCTACAAGATTACAAAATAGTAATAATAGGAGGTTTGTGTGTACATGCAAGCACAAGTAAGAAAGAAGCTAATCTGGAAGAAATTTGCGTGCTTGTATTATTCACAATACATAAGAAAGTATGAGTCTCTATAAATGCTTTGTGTATTCAATTGTAGGACTGTTAGGAAAAGTAATTTAGTACTAAAACACTCCTCCTAGTAACGATGCATGAAACTGTAAAGAATTTTTTAAGATTGAGGGATTGAAAATTCTATTCAAGAATTTAATGACATAGGTCGGAAATGCTTTATGCTTTTGACGTATACATTTCACAAAATCATCTTCCTTATAATTGCTGAGGAAAATTCCTAAGGAAGAATGGATTTTTCCATTTTCCAGAAAGATTTCTAGAAACCTGGGTGGCTGGGTGATACTCCTTTTGGCACTAAATTTTTGCCTGTGTTTCCATCCAACTCTGTTCACCATAAATAAATACATAGAGAGATCAATCTGTTCTATAAACTCAAAAGGCATCAGAGTGATCTACAGTGCTGCATTATTTATTTTCAATTTTCTTTTAGGGAACAGTAGAATCAATTGCAATGAAGAAGCCAAAGGAGAGAACTCAACTTTTTGAGCAAATCAGTAATTCATGGGAATATGCTGAAGAATATGAACAAAAAAAGAAGAAAATGCATCAAGCAGAACAGGATGCACAGTTTAATTATAACAAGAAAAAAGGTGTTGCAGCAGAACGCAAACAAGCAAAGGTGGAAAAAGAAGAGGTAATTCCAACTTACTCCTTTTTTTGCCCTGCTAAGATGCCGGATTTTGCATCTCTTGTCAACTTCAGTAGTGTTTATAAACCCCCAATAAAACAAATCCACAAACTTCTGTTGTTTTTAATCCAGTATTTTTTTTTTCAGTATGGCATACTGTATAATAATTTAGTGTCACTTGAAAGGGTGGAGGAATACATTTAATAAAATCTAAATAAAAGAAAGCATAGGTTGTCGGTATAATTAATTATTGACTTAAATGTTTGAATTTTATGATTAGTGCCCTTTACTGGAACTACAGTTACTGGTACGTCATCTTTCATCACTTTGGCCTTGAAATTAGACTGCTCATGATGGAAAATAGTTTTTATAAACTGTAAATTAAATTTTAATTGTTGGTAGGCGGAGCATTACCAGATGCTAATCAAGGATCTGAATGAAGAAAGGATACAGCTGCAGCTTTTTCAGCTTTATCACAACGAGAAAAACATAGACTTTCTGAAAAACAGTTTGGATGAAAAGAATATGGAGGCTTATATCAAGAAAGAGTCTCTTGCTACAGCAGAAGATGAGTTTAAAGCCAAGAAGAAAATGTTTGGTATACTAAACAGGGACCAACAGCATATGGAAAAGGAAATGAAGTAGGTTTTCCAATCAGATTCTGTGGTAGTTGAATTAAAGCATTGTCTGCAGTGGGGGTTGCTTGGCAGGTGTTAAAAATTTGGGTGATAGCCCAGTGCTGGGGAAGTCAGTTTGTAGCAGTCTGCTGTTTTCACCTTCTCTACCATGCCTAGATTGTCAGTTATTTCATCATGTAAATACTTGTTTGCTATTAAATTTTAGAAGGTTATGCTTCACTTCTTAATTGACTATTTTCGTTGGATATTAAAAAACAAACAAACAAACAAACCCCTGTGGGCATACCCACAGTGTAAACCCCAGGCTTACAGTTTAAAACTGATTGCTTGCATATATGGGGTTTATTTTCTTTCCTCCCTCTCTCCCCTTTCCATTTACCGTTTTTCTGTGTGGCTTTGTTGTTTTGGCTGTTTCGTGGTGATTGGTTGGGGTTGTTTTTTGGTTTGGTTTTTTTTTTTTTATTTTGTTTTTTAGGACTCTGGAAGGATTGCTGATTCAGCAGAGACCCCTTTATATTAAAGCAAAGGAAAACACATCCTACCAAATCAAGAAAGTAGAAATGTCTAAAAAATCTCTAAGGGACAAGGAGAAGTCCTGTGATAAGGAAAAGCAGAACATAAAAGAGCTAGAGGTAGAACTGAATGATATTGAGAAGGCATGGAGAGCGTTTGAGGAGAAGGCTGAAGAAGAGATAAAGCAGAGAGCAGCAGCTATTGAGCTGGGAGAAAGTCAGGTGAACTGGGAGGCCCAAAAATTCTGTTTTCTAGAGAATACCTCTGATTACAGGAAAAATGTTATTTCACCAATGACCTGTAATTTCTGGTGATCTTTTAGCCCTTGAGCTCAAACAAAACCAAAATTGTAAGTTTTATTTAGCCACGTGGTACATTGTGGGAGGGTAGGACAGAAAACATCTGTCAGGGTCTCAGGTAGAGTGAGTTTTGAGAATTGGCTTTTTACCTGAGCTATTAATTAGGGAAAAGCAATGAAGACAAGAAAGTAAACCAGACTTAAAACATTTGCTGTGGGTCAGAATCTGAAACTGGGGTGGCTCATTTGAGGAGGAAAGGACTACCTCCCTTAACAGTAAATTCACTTTGGAAGAAGCTGTCTGTGCAACTATATGGCCAGAAATGCTTATAAAGCTACATGATAGCTTTTTTTCCCATTGTCTCTTCCTTAAAATAGTTTCTGATCAATTAATGGAGAATCTGCAGGGTTGTTAATTTAGTTTGTGATTCTCTCTGCTCTGCACTTTAGGGGCATTTGGTCAGTTAGTCATCACTTAGCAGGATTGTTTAAAATGTTTATACTTCCCTTAATGTATGAAATTTCTTAATAACATGAGAATGCTGAAAACACAAATACCAAAACTTGCACTAATTTTGGGCTATGCAAAAACTTAGTGTTAAACTTCACATTGAGTGGGAAGTAGTGTAAACTTAACAATAAGAGTAACTAAAAGGCTAAAACAAGAAGTAGGCAAGAACTAATAAGTGTAAGCTTTGGATTAAATATTACTCTAAAAAAACACAGCTTCTTATGATGCAGTCAGCAGCTGGAAGAGTCTACTGGAGAATTGGGGAGCTTTCATAATCTTCATTATGATAAAACAGGCAATTACTGCCTAAGGCTGTAACAACTTGAGTCTTCCCATTTTCCAAGGAGTGAATTTTTAATTTCTTTTTGTCCAGTTGAAGCGTTACAAAGAGCTAAAGGAAACAGCAAGAAAGAGAGTAGCTACACTAGCCCAGCAGCTGGAAAAACTTCGTTGGGAGGATAAAGGAGATCAAGAAAGGCTGAAACTTAATCGGAGGAAGAAGATTGAGGTTGAGGTGTGTGTTTTTAGGAGAAAGATGTCTCTCTGCCCCTCTCTCTGGTGTACGTGTCTATATAAGTGTGTTCAGTGCTTTGACATACTCAAATCCTCAGGAGAGGAGGTGCATTACCTCAGTTTTCATGATGCAGCAGGTTTAGCAGAATGGCTTCTAGATTCCTTCAGTTTGTGTGGGCCCACACTGAGGATTTGGGATTGAAAGCTTTGGCTTTAATGTTTTACAGTTGCTCAGCACATTTGACTTAACTGTCATGGGTTTGTGGTTTTGTAAGTGTAGCCTTTTTGGGATGTGCCCCTGCTGTTCTGTGTCTGTAGGACACACACACCCTGCAGAGGTATTTTGGTCACAGCTGCCTTCCTGCTGTAATGGTTTTAAGCTCAGTTGTGTGTAACAACATGTCGTGGGGCAGAAAAAGCTCTGCAGTGTCCACTCTTGCACTTCAGAGGCAGGTGTTTTGTGTGAGTACAGATCATTGCAGTCATTTTGATCCTGCTGTCTTTTATCACTGCACATCCCTACGTGTAACAACAAAATAAGTCCATTTTTCACAATGGCTTGGTCACCATGCCTGATGTTTGCTTTTGGTAGAAGTAAAAAGGACAGAAGCTCAGCTGATGATCTGTGTTTTGCTGGAAATGGTGTCCTGTTAGGTGTTTTGGGTTCTCTGCTTTTTTCCCAAACTCTGCTAACTTGCAGTTTTGACACCTACTAAGAAGTTAGAGAGGCAATGTGCATTTCTTCAGCAGTGAGTTACAGAGTCGAGGCTTGGGGGAGGCTCCTGCTCCTCAGGAAGCTTAAAAATGCATCAGATGAGACTTCATGAGTGATAGAGTTCCAAACACCTCATTCTTCTAGATAAAATGTGCCTCTATGGAAAAGTCTGTATTTTGCTCCATGTTTATGAGGCTATAAAGTCATCCTTGCCATAATAGCTAAGTTAGTTGTACATCCATTTTTTCTTCATAGAATCCTGGGGGTTTTTTGCATTACTCATTACCAGGAAAATGTAGTTAGTATCTAGAATTGAAATAAATTCCATTGCCTATACTTCTAAAACTGAGCAAGTCCCACTTGTTGTTGAGAAAGGAATAAGGAATACTGAAGAGTGCAGGAAATACAGATCTCAGGAATACACAAATATTGAAGCAGGTGCATGAAGGGCTCTCCATCCCTAGAACTATTCAATAGGTCACAACGACTCCAGGAGTTAAGTTTAAGCTTAATACACTGTGTAGGTTGCAGTATTTTTTATTCTCTTCATTTGCTTTAGTTAATGTGTTTTTCTTCAATTTTAGTAATTGGAAACACTTGTTTCACTATTGGTGTGCTTTTTTACTACAATGTTTTGTGTCAGTTTGGAAATGCTATGTCAACTTCTTTGTGTGTCCTTTGGAAAAAGCTACTGATGTAGGGCCAAAAAAAGCACCTCTTGTTTCAACACCTGTATTTTCCTAGCTCTGTGTTTAATGTTTTTTAAAATGTATTTGTTGGCATCATTATTTTCTGTGCTGAAAAGGCTTTCCCTAAATTGTAGCCGAACATGAAAAACTCAGTAATATCCTTGATGAAATAATTTCCTTGTTACTGATTCACTGCAATTTGTCAGCTACTGTTGCAAAAGAGAAGCTGTTTTTTCACTGTGAAATACCAATAAAGGAGAAAAGATGTATCTCTGTACTTGTTCTGAATGAAAAGCTTTAGATCTTGCTCTAAAACTGTCATTTTGCACTGGTTTGTTTTTAACACCTTCTATTTGTGATTGCATAGGAAACCATAAAACAGACTCTGGAACAGATAGAAGAGCATGAAAAACGCATCGAGAAGTTGGAAGAATACGCTAAGATATGCACGTATGTGTAAAACATTAAAAGCTCATTGGATTTCCTCGGTGTTAAACATTTTCAAAATAAGCTAGCAGGTTTCTAATTGTAATTATTTTCTTTGAAATTTTACTAGGAATTAGAGTTTTTACTAATTTTACTTAATATTTCAGTTACTTTAGCTGTCAAAATAAAGTAGGAAGTATGATAATTAATCCGTATTTTGTTCGTGTAAATTCTGTAATTCTGATTTCTTGCAAGTTATGGCACTATGGGATGTGGGGCTATTAATGGACAATTTCTGAGTAAGAAAACAGAACAGTTTTGTAGTTGTGCTACTCTAGAAAGCATTAATATTTACATTGTGTATTAGCACAGCTCAGTTGTTGCCTCCTGGATCTTCTGCCTAATTTTTACTCCCTGTGAAGCAAGGTGCCAGCAGAATGACCTTAATGTATGTTAAAAGCGTGTATAAATGAAATAGTGACTTGTTTTTTATTTTTGCTTCTGTTCAAAGTGAATCATTAAAAGAAAAAACCCAGCAGGAGGAAGTGCTGGCTAAGGAAATTGAGAATTCAACAGCACGAATGGCTGAAGTGAATGAAGAGTTGAACAAAATCGTTGGTGAACTGCAGAATGCCAAAATTGATTACCACGAAGGGAGGCGTGAGCAGATGAGAGCAGAGATCCTGGAAAGTCTCAAAAGGCTCTATCCAGATTCTGTGGTAATGGAATGGCCTTATTTAAATGCTTTTTTTATAGAGTTAAAAGCTTTTGTTAGACTGAGTAAACAGCTGGAGTAAATTGGACAGTCTGCAAAATCCTTTGAAATGTTGTGCCTGCTTGAGTGTACTTGGTGAAATAGCATTATTGAGAGAATTGTAGCACATCCTATCATTATTTTTCACAGGTACTAAAAATAGAGGGATTACTGCTTACATTTAAAAAAATCTTTGATATTTAGTGGTGTTTAATGAATTCATTTTTTTCCTTGTTTGGTTTTGTTTTCTTCTGTCTTCAAACATATTTTTGACTTGCTTGTTTTGAACAAATGAATGGGAAGGTTGGCCATGAGATCATGTATTCCAAATGAATACTGCTTCCAGAAGACAATTTTTGTTATCAAATGATCAGCCTTTACTTCTAAGTTAGCATCTTTTACTTATTTTCCTTCAATTACTCTTCAGTAATGCCATTAAGGGTTTTGTGTATTGATTCTGAATTGTCAGCAGACATTAATTGGTTGATGAAGCATTTTCACATCTTTTTAGTGACACTAAAAATATATACTCCAACACTGAAAGCCATTTCAAACAGGAATTTTTAAATAAATATAACCAATTAAATAATTGGCCTTTGAGTATGGCTCAGTGCAGTCTGTCCTTTTTGATATCCAGAGTCATTTGAGATGCACAAGCTGGCAGTCTTGTTTTTTAATGTTTACTTAACTTTCCAGTGCTGCCATAAGAACATAAAAAGTAAAATGTTTTTAGATGTTCTTTTGCTTTTTTGGTCTTTTGCAAAAACCTTCTCAGAATATAGGAAACATCTGATCCTGTTTTCTCCAGAGATTAAGAAATTTGCTTTTCAGCTGTTCCTCAGAATTTTTTCATCCAAGTTAGCAAGATGGCTTTATATCCCTATTTGAAAAGAACTGGATCAGAGGGTGATGCCTGGCTGGTTTTGAGGAATATTGTGTCATTTTCCTCTAGGAACTGCAAATTCAAGAGTACTTGAAGTTTGGCCAAATAAAAATGAGAAGTTAAATTTGTTACATAAACTCTCCTGCTACAGGAAGGCTTAGTGGTACCTGCTTCAGTTACCCTTGTTCCTGCAGTAGTTTCCCCAGCAAACTGAGGCAATGGAGTTGTTTCTGAGCTGCTCCTTAATGCCCTGCTGTACTAACTCCAGATGAGGGAACACAAGCTAAATCCCAGTCTTAGGATGGAAGGGTCAAGACATGTTTTGTGTCCTGGTCTGCTGGCAGAACTGAAGGAAATCTTGGTGTCCGTTCTCTGGATTTCATGGGCGAAAATGGAACACTGCTTCTAAATGTTCAGTTCCAACATCCATCTTAAAGCTGTTTGGCTTATCAACAGAGGGAATTTTGTAGCTGATTACAATTTTTACAGCTCTATTTTCGAAATGACATTCCTGTATTGGTAGTTTTGTCAACTTTGCTGTTATTACAGATTCAGTTGGACACTCGGTATTTGTTTTATAGCAGTCTGACAATGCATTGGGACTTAAATGCCTGTGTCTGAAAACTAGATCATAGCAGGCCATGAATTTCCAGTAGATTAAATACCTCAGCTGAAGAAATAGTGTGAATGACCTATCACATACAGCTCTTATCAGTTGTCTTTTCATTTGCTTAAATTTGGTAAGGGTAAAACTGCAGATATTCAGGAAGAGACGAGTAGCTGCACGTCAAGAAGCAGAAGAATTGTTCTTGCATGAATTCACAGGTTATAATGTTCAGAATGTGCATCAGTGGGTTTGATCATTCCGAAAAAGCTCAACTCTGCCTATAATTGCAGAAAAGGAATAAAAGATCTTTAGGGAGCACGTACAACAAAGAACTATAATTTTCTCTGTGGAGGTGTTACTTCAACATATGGCAAAAGAGGCTTGATTATTTGGACTATGCAGTACAAGAAAAGTAGTTTTTATTCTTTTCATGCTTCAATTTTGAGTTGAAACTGGAAGAGTGCCTCTCTTGCTGCCATTTTCCAGTTCACAGGTCTATTTATTTAAGATGTTGTTACCATTTTAAGATCTTACTGAATGTAAGATACTTCCTTTCTCTCCAGAAAGCATGCTTAGCTTTGTCGCTGTATCGTGCTTCTAGAAGTGTATGATAGAGCTTCTCAGTAAAACACTGAGATGTAACTGTAACCTGAGAGAAAAAATCAGATCCCTTCAGATTCTGAAGGCATATTTGCAAGTTGGGTTGATGACTACTATGATTTCTGTTTTTTCTGGTGTACAGCCCTTGTGAGAGAGTGCAGCTGGTAGGTAGGTAACACATTTTCCTCTTGCTGCTTCAGTATCTTGTGTGTAGACATATTTTTTTATATATAAAATATTAATATTCCTCTGTATTTTTAATCTTCAGTTTGGAAGATTGCTTGACCTGTGTCATCCTATTCATAAAAAATACCAGCTTGCTGTTACCAAGGTGTTCAGCAAATACATGACTGCTATTGTTGTGGCTAGTGAAAAAATAGCAAGGGATTGCATTCGGTTCCTAAAACAAGAGCGAGCTGAACCTGAAACTTTCCTTGCTTTGGATTACCTTGATGTGAGTATCAATAACAATGCAATAGGTTACACAGATTTAAGGGCAGTGGAATGCACAGAACATAAACCCCGGATCTGTTCCCACATCTTGCAGGGACTGAGCCCCCCATTGTGTTGATCCTGTCCCCAGACCACTCGGATTTGGCCATGCTTTGCTTTACCCACGTGGGTTCTAAACCCTGCCTGTTTGCTTCACAGGTTAAACCAATCAACGAGAAGTTAAGGGAGATCAAGGGAGCTAAAATGTTGGTGGATGTTGTACAAACACCATTTGCTCCACTGAGAAAAGTGATTCAGTTTGTGAGTGGGAATGCCTTGATCTGTGAGACAGTTAAAGAAGCAAAACACATTGCATTTGATGGACCAGTGAGGCTGAAAGTAAGAAGCTGAATTTTGTTTCATTGCACTTTTGTGCTTGATGCCATTAAATAAGTCTTCTGTAAACATACTGGAGTATTGCAGATAAACACACAGTGGTACTGTGCTGTCTAATCCCACAGAAATAAACCACTGGATACTTCACATGGTTATGTTTTCTCTGTCTGGGGTAAGTTTAAGTGGTTTCCTGGGAAAAGGAGGAGGTAATTGAAAGTATAGTTAGTGTCCAAATATGGTTCTTATGAGGAGGAGGGAGGGATAATCCTGTTTTTAAAACTGTCTGAATTAAAAACACTTTATCTTGCAAGATTTTCTTTGAAGAGATGCTTTCAAAAGTCTTTAAAATATCTGCCAGAATCTCTTGGTTGTAGATGTGAACTGTGTTGAGGACTGGAAGCTTCTCTGTCACTTCTTGCAGTTCTTCTTATTTCTATTGATGCAGACACTATTTTATACACTTAATAAGCCTTTTAAAATTTTGATTAAGACAGCTTGAAGTTGAAAGTGAGTGTGAAGTCATGTTTACTTGGAATCAAATCACAAAAACATCCATGTGTTTTACTAAAATTTACATTTCAGTGTACAAACATCTTGTCTTCACTCCATTTTCACATTGATTGCTCTGTTCTATCAGGCTGGACATAACCTTTTAAGTGCTAGTGTCTGTATGCAAGGAAATGATACAATTGAATTTTACTTTCCAATCAGTTGTATTAATACTGAAATATGATTAGTGCTAAGAAACAACAGACTTTGGCTTCACGTATCTCATGTTAGCAGGTTTGGAACAGAAAAGAAAAATTGGAGTCCAGCTCAGATGTGGTTGTTGCTTGTTTAACTCCCATCTCTTGAGCACTAGTGCATGGGGTATTTTGGTTGGTTTTGTTCAGATTTATGTGGGTTTATCTTCTTTTCTTCCAGACAGTGGCTCTTGATGGAACTTTATTTCTGAAATCTGGAGTGATTTCTGGAGGATCAAGTGATTTAAGGTTTAAAGCTAGATGTTGGGATGAGAAAGAAATGAATAAAATGAAAGAAAGAAGAGATAGCTTGATTAATGAGTTAAAGGTAGGTCTCTTAATAGCACTTACCTGCAGAAGTCATGAAGGTGGAAAAGTTGTTTCTAATTCAGCTCTGGGAAGGTGGATTTCTAAAAATTTTCAAATTTTCAAAGCTTCTAGAAGGTGGAGACAGGACATAGGAGCTGTTTATCCCCTCCTAGTTAATAATGAACTGTGCCTCTCTGTCCTGAGCTGGTGGAGGGTTCTCAGCTCACAGATGGATATCCAGGACAACACTGATGGTCCAAGCTGCCTCCAGGAAAAAGTTGTTCAAAGTACCTGAAGACTTGTAGTGAAAAAAGCAGTACAGTCTGTCAACATGAGAATATTGGCATGGACCAAAACCTGCCAGTCTAAAACAATTTGTCATACCTTTAGAGTTGGCTTTTTTTAATAGGTTTAGAGTCAAAATGTAGGAATCTGCCAGTGGATACTTTCGTTGGAGAAATGAATCCATTACAAAATCATTGAATATGAGCAGTGCTATCAACCTTTACCTTGAGTGAGTCCTATGTCAGTGAGGCTAGCTTTAAAATCCGAAAACCAAATAATTTTCAAATAGTTTTGTTTAAAATGCTTTTTCTCCCCTCATGACACTCTTCCAGGACTTAATGAAGATCAAACGTAAGGAGGCTGACTTGAAGCAGTTGCATGCTCAGTGCCACGGAACTCAGACACGACTTAAATATTCACAGAGTGAGCTGGACCTGATTAAAAAGAAACATCTTCCTAATCTCTACATGGTATAATACTAAGTTTTTACGATTTTCATGTTTAATAATTATATTGTTTTAAGCTCCAATTACTGATGAAGTAAATGCTACGTAGTTTTTAAAATTCAAGTTTTTATACCGTAATTACAACTGAGAAATGAATAAAATATAAAAGACAAGATTGCAGAGTACTTCACGTGAGGGTTTTTTCTATTAAAATTTGGATTTCTGGTAATCTTGGTTTATAATTTAGTAACCTTCAGAAGTCTGTAGGTCAAAGTGCACTTTTTGTGGTATTTAGTTTGCTTTTCTGCTGATTAAAACTAATTTTTGCATATAGATTGACATTAATGTAAGTGGAATTTGAGAAGAAAATATTTAATGATTTTAATCAGAAAAATACAGTTAATCTGGAACAGAGCTGCCTCTTAATTTCTAGAAAGTTGACCCTCCAGTTAAGAAAAATCACCATCTTTTTCCTTTCTTCCTATCTAGGAAAAATCAAAACTGGAAAGTGAACTGGTAAATATTGAGGCTCAGCATGCTATGCTGAATGAAGGAATAGTTGAAAGAAAAGAAAAAATAGAAGAATTTCAGAGAAAAATTAACGAGGTAATGCCTTCTGTCAGAGCTGTGAGAGCTTGTGCTGTTATGCTGCAGAAACTTCCTCTGTTCTACTGACTTTTAGACTTGGACAACTCTTTAACTTTGTAAACTACTTTTGCTTGTAAGTTACTCCTGCAATCTCTCCACATCCTCTGCCTTTCTTACCGAAGTGGCTGTGAACAGGGGTGGATTGGATGTTGGTGTTTATGTGTCATGGCTTTGCAAACCAGTTCCCTTGGAGTCAAAGTTCTGCGACTGTTACGTGCCAGGCACAAATCCAACCAACCAAATCCATCTACTTCTCCCATAGCTGAAGATTTGCTTCATATGTACATTTTTCTAGAGCTGAGAAGAGTCCTCAGCACTGTGAGAGGGCTTTGTTCTGAACTCTGCAGGTAGGGGATGACCTCTGTACTACGAAAGTAGATGAAGAACAGCACAGTCTGAAGACTCCTTTCCCTTGGGAAGTAGCCAGAATGTGTGTTTCATTTTCTCTGTGGGATTACGTGGGAAAATGGCTGAGGTGTGCACAGTGATTGACAGGAAATTCCATATTTCACTGTTCAGGGGGTTTTGTTTGTTTCTGTAGGGATTTTTGTTGTTGTTGTGTTTGGTTTTCTCTTTGGGGGGATGAGACAGAGGTTCTTTAGGGTTTTTTGTTTGTTGTGGTTTTGTGGGTTGTTTTGGTGTTTTATTGGGTTTTGTTGTTTTTTTTTTAAGACTGTTGTATACCTGTGTTCATTTCAAGTCCAGTTCATGGAAGATAGAGCTGGCTGTGGTATAACTGAGTGTTCTTTGCTCACCCTCTCTTTTGAGGGGAACCTGATGGAAAACTTGGAGATTCTATCTCCACCTGTTCAAATTAATTACGTTATGGTGCAAAACAGCTTTTGTCAATAGAATCTCCTTCTTACCAGCAACAGGAAAAGTTTGCTAGGATATGTCATCCAGCACTTAAGTTCCCCAGCTGCTTTTTGTGTAGACACTTCAGCCATCTCATTCCTCAGTTTCCCTGTCATTCTCCAATCTTCCAGTGCTCCCAAGAACAGTTCCTGCAAACAGTGGGCAGATTGTCACGAAGAGAATGAAGGCATTCAGTGAAGGGAATGTTAGTAAAGCCTAATCCTGTGCCAAGAGGAGTTTCCTACTGTGTTCTGCTCGAGTGGGCAGTAATTCTGACCTCTTGGGGAAATAGGCACCTCATCTCTCCTTGTGTCTTGAAGCTGCCTTTGTTCCACCTCTTGCCAAACAAAGAAATCTGGTACAAGCTGTGGAAAAATGGTGCTGCAGTTTTATCTGGAAAATTCGCCGCCCAGAACCTAGATGCTGGTGTAAATGTAGATTGTTGGAGGAGAGATTCCTCACCACTGCCTGCAGTAACTCCAGCTGTATTGTACATACGTAATTTAGTTCCTGGCTTCTGACCCATTCTCATCAGTCAGTCTTGGATTAATCTATGGCTGGAATTCTGCATGTAAAAAGAAGCCAAAACTGCTGCCTGTTCTCTGTCTTGCTCGTGGTGCAGACGTGAGGGAGTGCAGATGTCTGTCATCTGCCAGCACTGAGAGTGTCATTGATGCTTAAGCCTGTAAAAATTCCAGATCTAGGGAGCTTTTCTTTTGCTTGTTCTGGAAGAAAAAAAGGCTATTCCTTGGTTTCCAAAGGGTGGTGTAACTTAGGTAGTATAACTTGGTTTGATGTAGTGTTTGATACCTGGCTAGAAAAGCCTAATATTAAAACAGTATAAACAAATACCAGGGTTTGACCTGCAGAGTTTTCTTAAAATTTTGTTCAATCCATTGGGTTTCCTTTTAAATAGGCTGTTAACTATTTCTTCCTTCAGTCCTGTCATATACACTCTATCTAATATTTGCCTGCTTAATTTTTTTCTTTAACAGTTTAGGATTGCTTTTGGCTGAGGCTTTTGTTAGTATCGACTGTGTAATTAGGAAATGAGATAATCCATGGCAGTGTTTTTGCTGTGACTTTGCTCTAAATGGAACACAGTAATTAATATTTATGGATCTTTTGAAAGGTTTCAAATTAAGAACTGAACTACAACTCCAAGAAACCTGGTGTTTCTGATAAGTGTCCTGTCCAGCTTTCTCTTCTTCAACTGTCTGGGAACAGCAGGCAAAACCAGGGAAGCTGGTTACTCTGTGATGGCTTTTTTTTTTTAGAATGACCAGGTGCTGTCAAGAAGAGCTTAGATCAGAGTTACCTTTTGTAGATCACAGGCACATATGCCTTGTGTCTGGCATTTGGAACGAAAGTGTTACTTGAAAATTTCAAGTACAAATTACTTCTCCAATAATTGTTTGCTGTTTCTTAAAGTAACTTAAAAATCCAGCTTGTAGCATGGGAGTGATTGAATATTTTACATCTGTGAGTTGCAAAATAATACATTTTTTGTTGCATTTCTCTGTATTCAAAGGTTGAAGATGCTGTTTTCCGGGAATTCTGCGAGGAACTTGGTATAGAAAATATCCGTGTGTATGAACAGGAACATGTGAGACAACAGGAGGAGATTGATAGGAGAAGGTGGTATTTGTCATTGAAATGTGGTTGGTATTACATGGGCACTCTGGGACTTGAGGAACTCCATCACAGGAAATAGCACAAAGTCCCAGAGGACTGTAAAAGGTTCTCTTATCATGGCAAGGATTAGTTAGACAAGGATTAGTTAGACCCCTGCTGTGGTTTGGGTTTATTAGACAGAGTCAGTGACAGCTGACCAAAATGTTTTTTGGTAGTACTATTGTAAAAACAGCAAAGAATAATTTTTTGAAACCCACATTGAAAAATGGCACTATCCCCGATGGAGAATAGCATGAAGGGTCACTTATCTGTCAAAAGCCTTAAGGAAAACAGGGTATAGGATGGAGGTGTTTGGTATAGGAACATATTTTTAAGGAAAACAGGCTCTTGAGTTTCTCACAGGCAACCTCAACAGACACATCACAGCACCACAGATTTATATCTTAGAAGGAGAATGTTAAAATTCTGAAGTTAAAAATGATGCTTGAACTTCAGTTCCACTCTCCATACTGATGTGGCTATATTGTATATTGTAATTTTTTTAACTAATACCACTACATCTTTGTGACTTCCCCTGTATCCACAGAATGTGGTGTAGTAGAATCAATGATCCAAATGTGTGCAGATTTCTGTGTTCACATAGAAAATAAATGGTATTTAAATAGTCAGAGTCTAATCACAGTTAGCAGCCTATTTGTGAGAATTGATTTTAAATCCTGTACTTTGGCTAGACTGGAGTTTGAAAGCCAGAGGACGCGACTGAACGTTCAGCTGGAGTATAATCGTGAGCATCTGCAAAAATTAACAACCTCAGTCAGCAAGCTGAGGGAGACCATTCAGAAAGATGAAGCTGAGATTATCAAACTGCAGAAGGTAACTGTAAAAGCAGCTTCTCTGTCCCTATAATTCAATGCATTCTTTCAGTCCCAATTTTGAATAAGTATAGTTGATGCTGTGGAGTAATTTTTAAAGGGGTTATTTCAGTGTTGACTTTGTAATTGCTTAAAAAAATGCATATGGCATTTTAACCTTGGAATAACTTGCCTTGTTTGGATAATTATTTGTTCTTAAAAATAAGCTTACTAAAAATTAAATTTTAGAATACTGTGTGTACAGTGTTATGTTGTGTTCAGTTGAAATGAAAAAGCAACATACCACTACAGATAAAACCAGCAGCATGTGGCTCAGATTCAGCAGAAGTTTTTGTGAGTAAGAGCAAACCACTCTGTGCTTTACATCTTCAGGTTATTTCACAGCCACGAATAGATTTGAAATAATTCTGTGAAATCAATTTAGATTTTTAGTTGAAGTCACACATAGGGATTCCTCCTTCACAATGTTCTTTTTTACCCTTTGTTGTGCTGAGGGTGCTTGTTCAATAAACTGCTTGTTCACAGAAAAATGAAGGAGAAAAGAGGTGCTTTGAATAAAAACCAAAGGTGAAATGTTTAAAACTGTCACAAAGTGGGGGGGAAAAAAAACCCCACGGTGCCTTTCAGGTTTTGTACGGTAACGCATTTGAATGTAACAGCTTTAAACTTTTAACTCTTTCTGTATGATAAAGGTTCCAGATCTAGATTCTTGGTGGGAGTTTAAAAATTTAAATATTTCTATGCAGGATGAGGAAGAGCTTCTAATAAAAGTGAATGAAACTGTGAAGGAGCAGCAACATCTTAAGGATAGATTAAGCGCTCATAAATCTGAGCTTACAAAAAGCCACAATGAAGTTGAAGAGTCCAGAAAGACGATGTTAACTCTTAATAGGTAATTCCTGCTTGTACTCCTTGGAACATGATGAATGTGATCATGTTTAGAGGAGATTTTGTGATCAGATACTTGAATTTCTCTTTGTTTTCTTGTGGAAGATTTATTAGAGACATAGTGATTTTCATTTATAATGTGCGTTAGTTTAAATGGTTCCTAATTCAGTGAAGGGGATTATTTCATGAGAGCCATCCCATAACCCATATAAGAATTATTTTATTACCTACCTAGTGTTAGGTCTCAGTAGATACAGTAGATAATGAGTTACGGTAGGTGTGTGGAAACTTCCAGCTTGGTTGGGGCCTGTGAAGTTCCCTGGTAGTTTCCCAGTTTAGTTTGAGTTGTACAGTGGGTCCAGTTAATGGGAACATTTTTATTTTCTGATTTCATTCTTACTTTCTCCAGGCTTTTCACGTGTTTGATACCTTAAACAAATACTAATTTTAGGTCACTATTTTGTCCTACTATTGCATTAAATCAACTCCTTTGAGGACAGTTTATACTTCAATTTTGTTGTGCTTGCTTATTATTGATGTGGTTAATGTCCCTTAATCAGGAGTCATTTCTGTTTAAACCTCATGATGTTGGCACGGTATGGCTAGGTGGAATTTTGTGGAAACTTGTGGAATTTTCTATAAACTCATGACCTGTATGCCTAGTAATTCATGTTGGTGTGTGTAATTTTAATATAAATTGTTAACATTTCTGCTGATGGTAACTTGATGCTGTCAGAGGAACTGGTTGCAAAGAATCAAGCTGTGTTTCAAGGAGAGTGATGATAAAAGACACTTGGTTACATGTTAAAGGATCAAATGTCCACACATATTCCTAGAGCTGACCAGAACAGAGTAGGCTGTAAGTAGGAAAGGTGGGTATTCCAACATGCTGTAGAGTGAACTTGGCAGTGCAGTGAAACTCAGGCTCCCTCTGGAGTACTTTGGGAGAATGGAGGGATGGCAGAAGTGCCATTTTCCTTTGATGGGGATGATGGCAGAGGAAAGAGCCCCCCTGGTCCTTGGAATCTGTTTTCCGTGCTGCATTTATCATGTTGTTTTTCTGTGAACGTTCTTAGCAGCGCTGCTTCCACTCCTGAGTTGTTTTGTGCCATTTGTGCATGTAGAGAAGCCACAAAATTGCAGAGGGAAGCTGCAGCTCTGGAAACCTCTCTGGAAGAGAAGAGATTAAGGAGACATAACCTGCTGCTTGAATGCAAGGTGCGGGACCTGAAAATCGAGTTGCTGTTTGGATCACTGGATGACATCAGTGAAATAGAGGTACTTAAAACATTTACAGAAGATAGATATCATGGAGGAACTCTCACTCATGAATTTAAAGATCCTTATTCTCTCCTTACAGGACTGTTTTTCCTTATGTTCAAATAAATACACTGTTTTCATGTGATCAGGTCCCTTTCATTCAAAAGAAGGATTTCTTTTTATTTTTATAGACAGAAATATTGTTTGCAAGTATTTCTGCTTGTGCTTGAAACATATTCCTGTAAAATACATAAAATCACTGTGGTATATAAGAAAACTGCCATGAGGATATGTAAGAGCTGTCTTTTAGATGCTCTGTCTGAAAGAGTCTTTTAATTTTAAGACCTTTTAATGAATGGACTCTATAGTTTAAAAGTTAAGTGTTGTATTTCTGAACTGGAATGTCCCTTGTCTTATAGATAGGAACTGAAACGGAAGGCACCCAGCCTATATCAGGGATCTATGAAAGGGAAGAGGGAATTCAGATAGACTACAGCAACCTGGCAGTAAACCTTAAGGTAATCTTTTTTGTTTGAAATCAGAAGATGAAGCGTTCAATTTTTATTTTTGTTAAAAATATTTTGTTTGTTTATTTATTCTTCACCCTGCTCTTCAGGTGACACTTAGTAAAAAACACCTCTAAGCTGAAGTGCTTGTGTATGTGTGCTCTGGTTTTGCAGTCTTTGATGTGTGGAATTTCTGGATAAAGTCACTTACATGGGATAACTGACCTAATTTACCTGAACCACAACAATGGAATTGAGAGACTTAATACAACTTGGATTTTTTTCTTCCTCCTTTACTCTCTACTTTGAAATTCCAACACTCTGTGTTATGGCTCAAAATTCCAGCACCCAAGGATGGCTGTGGAGGGGTGTAATACCTTCTGTGTGTGGTATTTGCAGGGACTGCGGCTTCCCATCCTTCCCTAACAGCCCATTAGGTCACATTTTCTCAGCAGATTTTGTCATTTATTTTTTTTTCCTTTTTAATCCTAATGAGAATAGTTAAATGTCAGAGGCTAGGCGTGGAGCAAAGGGTGAATCTGTCATCACTGGACTTTGTCTCAAAGAATTAACTGAGAACCTTTTCTTTAAAAATCAAGTAGTGAAGCACCAATCCTGCTCCTGTGTTGTATTGTAAAAAGGGAATTAAGGGAAAGGAATTTGCTCTCTGTTTTTAAAGGTCTTGTGGAAGAATAGTGAGGGCCCAGTAGATTCTTAGCAAGAACTAACTTTGGTTGTGTTTCCAGTTAAAGCTATTCAGGAGTGGGGTAATTCCTGCAGGAACCACGAGTGCTTGCTGTATGTGTTGAAATGTCGTGGCCTAAAAGCCAATCAGATTGTTAATTTATATTTTTTCTTTAGGATCTAGAATCTGATAAAGATATAGACGATCATCTGAAGCAGATGCAGGAGGAAATCAGATCTAAAGAGACCACTTTAATGAAGACAGCTGCTCCAAACCTGAGAGCAGTAGAAAAATTACAGTTAGCTCGGAACAAGTTCCAAGAATCAATAGACGGTAACACTGAATCTTTCATGTCAATCACTTTTGTGACAGAGTTTTTCACCCTAATTGAAATTTCTCTTCCTGGGGTTGGTCCTGCTGGCTTTGCCCCTTTCAGATATTAAGGTATTTTTTTGTGCTCAAGTGTTTATCCTTAGTTATCTCTTTAATTATATGAAAACAATTCATTAACATACACTTGAGTGTGCAGTAGTTCATTGAAATACAGTTTGAATAACTGGAAAGATATTTATTGCCCAAATGACATCATAAAGTAGTTTCACTTGCTTTCTGAGAATTACTGACTTCAGTGTTAAAATTGTGAAAATTTTTCTTGCATAATTGAAGGAACTGTGTCTGTTGCCCAGAGCTCAGATGAGCATTTCTGCAAAATGAGGAGTATCCTCAGAGAGTATTGCAGAAATAATACTGAAATACAGAAATAACATTGTAAGAAACCTAAGGGGTTCTGGAGCTGCTTAGGGCTGCCCAGCACCCAGAAGGAATTAGGAGAAGAATTTTGTTCCTTGCCCCAGACAAATGTGTCACAGAGCAGATTGAATACCTCACAACTTTGCTGTTTTGGGGGGTCCCCACCAGAAATCGGGAAGGCAACTCACACTATTGGTATGTTCCTTATATGTGAATTTTTTTCTTCAGTATTTCCCTTTATGCTGCTCGCCTGACGGTACCCAATATATGTTTGTTCTGTGTATTTCCTCAGAGACTTCTTACGGAGTAATTCCTGTGATTTTTGTCTGTTTGTCTGTTTGTTTTGTTCCCTAGCTTTTGAGAGCAGCAGAAAGGAGGCCAGACTACGCAAGCAGGAATTTGAAGAGGTGAAAAAAAAGAGATACGAGCTGTTCAGCCGGTGCTTCGAGCACACCTCCGTAGCCATTGACAGGATCTACAAACAGCTGTGCAGGAACAGCAGTGCTCAGGTGTGTCCTGTGCTCAGGGGCTGTGCCTGAAAGGCCTTGCTGGATGCTTTGTTACCTAGAGTAAAAAAAACATCTGGGGTTTCCTCAGTCTCAGTCCTAAAGGAGAAAATTACAGAAATAAAGATGACAGAAGTTTAGGGTCAGGGAAGGAATGGGTAATAAGCCCAAGCCTGCTTGGCATTAGACAGAGAGAGGTAATCTACTTACAAAATTGGGAACTACTCAGTTTGGGTGAGTCTAACTTTGTTTTTAGGCTTGTAAATTACCAGAACACAAGTGTGAAACGGAGTTGTGTGCGTTGGTTTTGCACAATAAGTGATACCAATAGCAAGTAATTAAAAACAATTGTTAGTACAAACTGAAAATCCTAAGTCAGTGCTAGTGTTTTGTACAAGGTCTTGAAGCACGTTCTAGCCCACTTAAATATTTAGAAAACACGGACATAATATGTTTGCAACTTTTAAGAAACCTGTAGAAAAATTGTCCCACAATTATCTTTGTTACTGTTGCTGTATTAATAGCAAAAGTCAAGAGGAAGCTCCCACATGCTTTGGTTACATAGAAATTTATCTTATATTTCTCTCCACCTGTGCAGAGGGGAAGAGGCTGTAGTTTATTGCCTCTTTATATTAATTTATTGTCTCCTTGTATTATTTTATTGTCTCCTTTAGTAATGAGAAAAATTACTCATTTTATTTTAAGCAAAGAGTTTACCCATCCTACTTTAGTGGTTTGGAGAAATGGCTGTTCCTTTAAAATAATGGTTTTAATTTTTGGCCCTGGGAACCAGGATACAAAGTATGGAGAGAGACTTGAATACAAGCAGCCTTTCTCCAGCTCAAAGCTGGGTTTTGTAAAGCTAGCCTTTCACAAAAAAAGGGCAACTTTGCAAGTATATTGTCTTCCAGGCCAAAAAAGAAGAAAGCTGCTTTTGAAGTCTAGAATAATAATCTAAAAAATCAAAGCAGTTACATAAAAGGTGATAAAATCAAGTTTATTAAGTAGTTGAAAGCTAACAAATACGTGGCACCATTTCCATACTGGTTTTATTAATGAGCCTCTCAGTTCCTGGTTTGTTAACAAAACCATATTCCCATGGAATTTGATACTGCTACCCTCAGGATGAATGAACAGGTTCCCTGAAAGTGAAGCAAACTCCCTGGTTTCCTCACTAACTCAGGCAGTACTTAAACCTAAAAAATACCTATCCAAATAATTTGATAAATGTCACTGCTAACAATTATATGTATTTGTTTCCAGGCATTCCTTAGTCCTGAAAATCCTGAGGAGCCTTACCTGGAAGGCATTGGATTTAACTGTGTGGCTCCAGGCAAGCGTTTTATGCCAATGGACAGTTTGTCAGGAGGGGAGAAAACGGTGGCAGCCCTGGCTCTTGTGTTTGCCATCCACAGGTAAAAGAATACTCTGGGATTATCCAAGGGGAAAATAGAAGTATTATGGAATTCTTCAGGTATCTGGCCCAGTAGGTGACAGGAGGAAACAGTGTGATGCTTACATATATGGTAAAACATATCTGCTAATAGAGAACTCAGGCATTGCTGAAGTCCTTACTCTTTATCTGTCATGACTTTTTATATCAAATGTAAAACGTTATGGTAATTAAGTTAATATATAATAATTACATTACTGTCTATTCATATTAAATGTTAAATGATATTATTTCATTAAAACAAATAGAAGGCTGATATTACAAAATATTACTGACATTCTATTATGGAGTAAGTAATTAATTAGAATGTTGATTAACATTTTTGCATCTCAATGCAAAATGCTGTCCTGTCTCCTGCAGCTTTCGGCCAGCTCCCTTTTTTATCCTGGATGAGATAGATGCTGCACTGGACAACACAAACATTGACAAAGTAAGGTGCTCTTTTATCAACAATATCTGATACCTTTTGTAGAAATTCCTCTTGCAGTTAGAGATGCCCCAGTCCTGTACATCTTGCACAAAGGTCAGGATTCCTGGGATGTTGCCAGCTTTCCATATTGGCTTCCTGTGATGCATTAACAGAGCTGATGAGGGTGAACACAGTGCACGAGGCACTTTGCCTCTCTGAGCAGGCTCGTTCTGACACCTGAGGATGTGCTGAGCACATTCTTGTCAGAACTCTGGAAACAAAGAGGTGGCTCTGCCTCTGTGCGCATGGATTTCTCAATTCAGACATACTTAAAATCAAATACTGCAATTTAAAATTAAGTACTGAGCAAAACTGATCTGTGAAAGATTGTATGTTGCTGGTACTCACTGGTATCCAGGTTTTATCCTAAGAACTAAATCTGTTTCTCTTAGTTCTTTCAGTTTGATGTATTAAAGCAGTTCTCCCAGTAATTAGAACTATACTCTGAAATGGATGTGAATTCTGTAACTTACTAAAGACAGGTTTTCCTGTAACTTTCCAAAAACAGTTCTTCCATTAAAAAATCACTTCCATGTCATGGATAGAACTGTGCAGACAAAGGGCTCAATAAAAATTGAGGTTTTGAGCAATAAAAATTGCTGGGGTTCCCTTATGTAGCATTTAATTTATACTGGGGGACACTGCAATACTCACCAGTTCATAACGTATATTTTGTACCTTTATGTTGCATTATCATTGAGAAACTTGCAGCTCTCTGCAGTGAAATAACTCAAGATTTTCTTACACAGCCAGTAGCAAACTTCCCACACTTTTTATTTCACTTATTCAGGAATTTCCACCTTCCTTTCTAGTTATATTAAGTAAAATTGTTTTTCATTGGCACTGGTATCTTTCTATAACTTTATTGATTGCAGTAAATTACTATTTTCTTAAATGTTTTCAAAAAGCAGCAATATGAGGGGTCATCTTAAAACCATGCCAAGTATCTGGCTTTAAAAACTGGTTTATTTCTCATTTTATCTTATTTCATGATGGAATTCTGCAGCTAGCACAGTTCAGTTCTTCCCTCACCATTCCCTATCCCAGCATTGTTCCAAGCTGCCAGAACTGACTTTCTGAAATCCTTGGTTTCTTTCCAAAGGTCTCGAGTTTCATTAGAGAGCAGGCACACGAACAGTTCCAAATGATAGTTATTTCCCTAAAGGAAGAGTTTTATTGCAAGGCAGATGCATTGATTGGAGTGTGTCCTGAGGTAACCATTCATTAAGACCCAATTTTGTTAAATAATGCACGTGGGGTTGTTGGAAGTGCTGATTCCCACCTGAACCATGCACACAGTTGGTGGCTGGGTGTGCCCTGCTGTGCAGGTGCCAGCTCCAGGGAACATCCTTTGGGAAGTTAAAGCTCATTGTTGTGCCTCAGTTCTGAAAGGCTTGTTGCAAGTAACGCAAGTGTTACAGGGTGTGCTCCTCCTCTCCTCAGCACGATGAGATCATGTTCAGCCAAGTCCTGACCCTGGATCTTACCGAGTACCCAGATGGGGAGGAGCAGGACACCACAGAGAAGCCCAGCCAGGCTTCTGTCTGGGAATAGTGCATGGATGGTGTCGGGGCCGGCTGACAACAGCACCTGGCTCCACAGCTGGCTGCTGGAGATTGGAATGTGGCTGTTAGAGGTTGGTAGGGAAATGTTCACGTTGCAAATGAAGCAGTTTTGCAAAATATTAACTCCTTGATGCAGTTTTGTTAAGGAGGGAGAGAGCCCAAGGCTGCTTCTGAGCTGTGCACACAGGTACCCAAAGCTTTCTCTGCAAATGTTTTGGGGTGTTTTGGCTGTAAGGTGAAGGGCTGAAGTTTCTTTTCCATAAGCACAGTATCCCAAAGAACAAGCCTCTTGGTTTTCGTAGGAAAAGTCCTATGTGTTCAGCCATCGTGCCATCACATTGTTCAGGTGCTTGCTGCTCCAGTCAGGACCTTGTGTGTTGCAGCTGCATCTGTTTCCCGTCAAGTAGGATTATTTCCTCTTCTTCAAAACAGTAAGGTATTGGAATGTGCTCATTAGCTTGGGTGACTTCTGTGACACCACTGCAGCCTTACACAAGTATTAGTTAACTGTACAAAAACTTGGGAGGCATGTCTAGAGCTGTGATGTAATATTGAAAAATTTCACCTCTATTTTACCTCACACAGAAGTGGAAAGAATATGAGTCCTGCTCTAGAAGCACCAGCCTTAGAAAAAAGTATATTGGTTTGTTATTATGCAGCTGTCCCAGTACACTCAAGTTTATTTTGCTGGCCATGCTTCATCTAAGCAGCAAAGTTAACAAAGTTGGGTACAGAATGCTGAGAGAGCTGGAATCACTTCAGCTGGCTTCTGTTCCACCTCTGTGTGTGCTGAAGAGCTTCCCTTGGTTTGTGGTTGTTCATAATAATTCTGTCTCCTGTTCACGGTGCAGGTTCCTTTTGTTCCTCGGGTTGCCTACACAAACCTGCCTTGTGTGCTGTGAGCCCTGGGCTGGTGCTGGGCCTGGGGGGATCCTGCCTCAGGGAGGAAGGAGGGCTGAGCAGGAGGTGGGGTTTGTGGAATACAGATGTTTATCAAATACTTGTGTTACTGCTACACTTCGTTAAATAAAATAATTTACGTGAGTCAGCATGAGTGCCTTAATTCAGCATCCAGTCACAGATGTGTTAGGAGATAAAATGACCCTGACTCATCTGCTTTTGAGGACAGGGGAGGAGCGGGACAGGCTGCAGTCCAGCAACAGCTACAAGGGGAGAATCACCAGTGCTGGGTGTAAGCTGATCCTTACCAAAGGGAGGGAGGGGATTTCCTATTGTGGATCTGTCTTCAAGCACAGGATGAGGAGCTGCGTGACTTTAGGGTTTAAATAATTGTAGTAATCAGGGTCATAAATAATTCAGTTCATTCAAAGGATTTTGCAAAGGTGAAGGGTTCTGAGCTTCAGGCAGTGTCTGCTGCAGATCCATCAGGATCCACTGCAGTTCAGCTGATGGGAAAACAATCTGAAACCCCTCTGTTCCAGAGGCACTTGTGACAGAGTCAAACATTGTGTGACTTCACCTGGGAAAGAGTTTGGCCCAGCTGGCTTGACAGAGAGAAGCTGCATTTGCTTCTGTCTGACCCTGCAGGTACAGCCTGAGTGGTCTGGGAGTGACTCACATGACTCTGAAGCTTTACATACATCACACATTTACGGCTTTAGAAAAGGCTAATATGTACAATTTTATTCCACTTAAAACCATGGAAATACCAGCTCAAAACTTCCCATGCAGCAGGTGTAAAACACCTGCTGTTAAAAAGCTTCTGGGGTGGGCCTTGGGTGTTGGGCTTTTTTTCATTCCATAGTGTGTATATCATTATCTGACTGCTTGATCCTCTTAGGAGAATCAGTGCCACTTTCTCCCATCTTCCTTTTAGCACAGTCCACACATGAGGTTCCTGGGGTGGGAGAGGGAGAAGAAACCAAATTAATATTGCTCCATCCCTGTGCTTGGTGTACTTTTTATTACAAGCACCAGGTGTCAAAATTAAACACAGTCCTGGACCCCTGAGGTTCTTGTATTTGGATTGTGAATTCTATGTAACTAAAGAGCATAACTGGAGAGTAACGTGAATGGAATGGAAATTCCTTCAAAACAACAACACTCACTTAAAACTCCAGCTAGATTTTATGGCGTATTACACAAAATAATCCTCTTGGGTTTTTCAGTTGGTCTGTATTCCAAATTACAAGTAAACAGGTGCTAAAATTACCTGTAAGAATGGTGCTAACAAGTTAGTAAAGAAGCTTGATGTTAAGAGGGACTGGAATAAATTGTGCTCAACTTTCTGGTTTCTCTTCTGCCTAATTGTATTTTAGTGAAAAGGGGATTTAGGAACTCAGCTGAAAGATAGGTAATCTTAAAATCCAGTTGGGATTACAAAACTAATCTCTGACTTTACACCTGCCCACAAGTGTCTTGGACCCTGGATACTTTTTGATATGGAAAGAGCAGAGGTTTCACTTCCTGGACAGCAATCATTTAATTACTTTGGAAATAAAAGATGGAACCTTTCTGTGAAAATAAAAACTTTCCTTACCCAACAGTGTTGTGCTGTCCACCCGATCAGCATCTGGAGAATAATTGGGAATAGTTTCAGACAAAACAGTTCCACTGAGATGATAAATAAAAGAACTGTCCAACAGTAATTCTTCCCAAGGTTATTTAGTTATTTTCCCCAGTTCTCTGCATAAACTGTAACAGAACTGTCCTTGTTTGGAAAACATTAAAGAAATCTCTTTCCTTAGACATCAAGTTGTTGTTGCCCTGACTGTGTTAAGCCAGACACTTACTGGATGCACTGATTTAAGTTCCCATTCTATGCTGAGTCAGGAGTGGCTCAACCAGCTTATCCCACCAGTTAATTCCTTCAATTCTTTTACTCTCTCTTCCTGACAAGTCACATTTTGGATAATGTAATACTCAACAGGCTGGAATAGTTCACATCACAGATACATGCCAGGTAAACATCCTTACCAAACACTAACAAAAAGGCTAATTCAGAATTCAAGATTACATTTGCAAGAATCCACAGACCTCCAAAAATCTGTGGATTTTCCAAAGATAAATCTGGTCACAGCTTTGCCACGTGTTCCAACCCTGCATGTCCCTCACAAGCAACAAAGCTGCACCTAAGGGCAGTGCTTTGGATCAGCTGCAGGGTTCAGGCAGGGCATCCTGCCAGGGATCTGCTCCAGAGTGAGCTCTTGGACATTACCTGGACTTCTCTGCTTGCAGATTTGAGCAGTCAGATCCTGGACATACTCTGGGAATTGCTGGAAGCAGTCCCCATAGGACACCACTTTAATTCCATGCAGCAGCATATCTGCCTGCAGCTTAAAAAAGTGGTCTTCATTTTCTTTAAGCACCAGCATGTAATGTTCTAAATCCACCTTGTTCTTCACTGTGTAAAGGAAAAGGGCTTGGAATATCTGGTCACGCAGAGTCTCTCCACAACCCAAAAACAAAAAGGACTTGGTTCTGTACAGGTTCTGGAGAACTTCCTGTGGAGGAATGAAAAACACAGAAGAGCCACATTTACTTCAATAGGCAAAAGCCAAGCTCAGAGCTTTTAAAATACATCAGCCTGAGAAGGAGCAGCAGAGCAGAACCTCACTAGTGAGCTGAAAAAAGCAGTATTTTAGGACCAGGTCAAACTGACATTTTATAACCATTGTTTCTACCAAAAAGCAAAAATCAAAAGTTACCATACAAATAAGGGAGTTGGAACGAGATGATCTTTAAGGTCCCTTCCAACCCAAGCCACTCTATGAAATTTAAATAGACAGGTGTTTCCAGTAAGGGGATTTACACTGAAAGAATTAGGGTGACAATATTGAGCACCCATCAGGTCAGTCTCTAAGTAAGAAAGTTTTTGACCAAGTGTTTGACTTTTATGACAGCTGTGGCATTAAGTCCAGGATCCAGAACTGCTAACAGTTAAAACCCCTGAGAATCCAAGCAATCATACAGTGATGAATCCCTGTCCTGGTGTCCAGTATTTTGAGGCTCCTGTTCTTAAGATAAATACAAAGAAATCTGACTGTGACATCCAGCTGAGGGGTTTGATTGTGATTTACACAGCAACAATACACAGGGCACAGACTGCCCTGGCAACACAGCTGAGTAATTGTGAGTAATTCTGAATAATTCCTCTGGGCCCCAAGTATTTAATTTATATAATCACACACGACTCCAGCCTTAGATATCTTTGCAATGATTACAAGCACACAGTTTGGCAAAACACAGTAAAAATTTTGAAAGATGACACAAACCATGACTTCGGGATCTTGAGTGACATCTTTATATCCCGAGGGATCGAGCACCATGCCACAGGGATCTGTATATAAGCCATGAATATGAAGAACTCCATATTTCACATGGCCCCTTGCCCACTGAAGAACCTAAAGAAATCATTGCAAAACACATCCTTTAGTTATAATTTACCACACTCACCAGGGATCTGCAAAACTATTCATCTGAACTGACTTATAAACCACTTAAAGCAGAAAAACCTCCTTTTGCACTTTCCTACAGCAAGAGACTGTAATTACTAATTACAGAGCTGAATTTAAATCATAACAAAGAGGTGATGGCTGATTTTGCAGCTGTCTCTGGCTTTTTGAGTGTAACAACCCGTCAAGCAAGAAACAACTTCCAGCAGCACTGACAGAAAAGGTATGAACAGCAAACTAACTACCAGCCAGGTGGAATCCTATCTGGGATTTCAACAGACTTCCTCTAAGTTAAGTAAGTTTGGTTTTTTTCAGCAAATGGAGAACTGGTTAATAAACATGTCACTGAAATTCTCCTTGGTAACTGTTACCAGATTATTCAGAATAAAGAGAGATAAAAAAGAAATGTCTGGGCATCTGGTGTGGTTATAGACATGCTCTACCAATCAACAACTTTCAGTCTTGACACTTTTGAACAGGAAAACATCTCTCAATGCAGCTTATGTGCTGCCTTGTCATATATAAAATCTGGTAATTGTACTGCTCTCATCGTACCTTATCCTTATCTTTAAGGTCTAAAGATTCCATAGGTTTACCCTGCTGCTGACCAAATATTTCGAGCAGATTATCATAGTTGGTAGTGAGAACCATGGTGCCTCTCTCCATGAGCCTCAGGATGGACTGCAGAACCACGGGGTTCTGGATGTGCTGTTCTAAATTATCAAACACCTCCATTAAGCAGTCCTGGAAGAAGTTGGGCTTGGTGTCCCCGGTGCGCTGAGGAGAGAGGAGAGAACATTTTGTCAGGCCCACGGACTCCCAGTGCTTCCCACAGGAACCCACAGCATCTGGCCACTTAATGCCGAAGGATTTCTGGAAAAGAGGCCTTGAACACAGTGCACCAAGCAAAACCACCCAAAACCAAGCTCAGCTGCAGAGCTCTGGCCTCTACTTAGTGCAGCTCCAAACAAGAGTCTGGGTTTCTTACGAGGGCTTAATACAGGTACAATAAAACAACACTAACATGAGCTCTCCCTGGATTCAGACATATTTTATCACTATTCAGCATATCCTGGATATCCCTACTATTAAAGGTGGATTAGTTTTTTTTTTTCTTTTTTCATTCCTGGTTGAGAAAACTGTATTCATGATTCAATCTGCTACAAACACGTGCAGATTATTGTCACACTGTAGAGAGGCTCACCCCACACTTAGAACTGTGTCTGTCACCCAGATTATTCCAGCTGGAAGGCCTGGAAAGGTCTTAACACAGTCTGAAAACCTCTGGAAACTCAGAGGGATGGCGGAGACACTGGGCACGCATAGGCTGTCCTGAGCTGCACCAGTGGTTCACAAGGCCATCAGCAGGGTCAAGGGCTACCTGTGCTGTCAGGGTGTCTCCAGCTTTAGCCACAGATCTAAAAATTCCTCTTTCACTTCCCAGAAACATTACAGCGAGTATTTAATAGTCAGGACTCCTGCTTGCATTGATTCTGATGAAAGCTGACTTGCACCAAAACCCACGGATTTTTTAGCCTCTCCAAAATGTACAGTGTGCTGTAAGATTACCCACGATTTCCATTTTTAGGAGAAGAATTGCACGTTTTGGAAGTAGTTTTTGTTGGTAACAGAATAAAAGTACATAGTTCTGGAAATCAACAGAGGTTGTAAACATACTCACTGGTGACATCTTCCTGATGAGATCATGTGCCACCACCAGCAGGTCTCTCTCTTTGCTCACTTTCTTACGGAATTCAGCGACATCCCCTGGGTGCAGCACCTCCAGCTGCTCTGCTGCTCCAAGCACAGCCTCAATGCAGCTTCTCCAGGAGCACAGGGCTGGGATTCCTGGAGCTACTGCAGCACTCACCCCTGTCCCAATGACCAGGAGAAGGTCCCGAGGCTGCTTTCTCACCAGGCTTTTCAGGAATTTCCTTGGAAACAGAAAACAAAGGTGTTCATTGTTCACGGTTGTGGTGGGTTTGCGTTTCT